>JAVSCE010010660.1:0-103312 GCA_032199065.1 Smutsia gigantea | reverse complement strand
GACTCCCAGCAAGCCCCCTCTAGCCGCCAGGTCAGGCCCAGGCAGGTGAGAACACCCTGGGAGGTGCCCTTGGTGTCAGGCGCTGCTCGGACTTCCCTTTGCTTCCACCTCCAGCATTCTTCCCCTTGCCACCCCCGTTCCCCACACCCCCAGGGATTCCCTGGAAGCTGAAGTGACTCAGGAATTCCAAAACTAGTCACCCCAGGAGGAAACCCCTTTGGAAAATGTTTCTCACAGCAGGGAGTCACCCTAAGGAGTCCCACAGAGCTACTACTGAGATAAGGGCAGAGGCTGAGCAAATGGGATGGGGCGGGGGGGCTGACCCAAGAAACGGTGCTCAGCACAGTGGGGAAGGCCGACCCTGGGGGAGAGTGCCCTCAGAGGAGGTCCTGGTGCAGAGGCAGGGGATGTGCCAAAGGCCTCCCCTGAGGAGCAGTGTCCTGGGCAACCCATGTGGGTCCTTCGCAGCATCAGCAGGTGAAAGTAGCTAGAGTCGCTTCTAGCTCTTTTGAGCGCCCCTCCTGGACAAGGGCCAAGATCAGAAGATCTGGGCCAAGGTCGGGCTCTGAGGCTCTGACTGGTTAGGGGACACCCGTAGGGATGCGACTTTCCTGGATGAGCACTGCTCCCACAGAGCTTTTTCTGGGGTTAGGGGTCGCCCAGGAACCCCCAAAACCACCCTGGGGGCCATATGCCAGGCCAAAGACTGGGGAATAGGAAGCTGGATCTGTGGATCCCAGCCAGCAGAGCTGAATGCTTGAGTGGGCAGGAATGCCCTGTGGCCTTAGGAAGGCTCGGGGAGACCTGGCCCAGCTGAAACCCAGGTGGGTAGGAAATCACTCACTGAGGGGGATTCCCTTCCATTTGCTGTCAGCTGGGGTCAGCCCAGTGTGGCCCCTCCAGGCCAGGACTTTAGATTTGGAGTTGGTCGAGGTTGGAGCCGAAAACCAGCTCTGCCTCCACCTAACTGTGTGACCTTGGATAGGTTGCTAAATTCCTGTGGGTCTTATTTGTGATATGGGGATAATAGTTTCCATCTGATAGTATTATTGTAAGGATAAAATGAGCTGGTGCATGTCCTGCACTTGGCACCATCCTGGCACATAACACACGTGAACTGAGGCCAGTGGAGTGTAGAAGTGAGAGGGTGTCCGGGAGCACAGGGGCAGGAAGTGGGGCAGCAGGGGCGGAGGAAGGTATCCCTGGCCTCAGTGCTCAAGGGCCCCTGCTCTCCCAGCCACCACCTGTTTCCCCTGCACCTCCACGGCACCCCCAGTCCCATACTCCCTGAAACTCCTCAGGTTTCCTCCAGCAGTTCCTCCAGTTCTCAAGGATGTCTTCTGACCTCATGACTCCTCTTCTTTGAGGATTCTTTGCTCTAAAGAATTCAAAGGATTCTTCCTCCCTCTCCAGTTAAAGCTATTCCTGGTTCCCTGTGTTTATTTTCCTTGGTTACCTGAGGGGTATTTTCTAAGGGAAAGCACATGCAAATCAGGAAATATCATTCTAGAGACACATCTGCGTATGAGTGTGTTGGGGTGGGGGATCGTGGGTGTAGGTGATGAGGGGGGTCGATGGGCAAAGAAGAGAGAAAAGGCTTGGAGGGAAGTAGGCTCTGGCCTGCTCTCAGACAGTGCCTCCCATGCCGGGTGGCCCCCAGCTGACCCATGTCTTTGGGGTCAGGCCCAGCTCAAGCCTTTCCAGAACACACAAACCCCTCCTGGCCCACAGTGGCGCATATTGCTGGGGGCTGAGGTGTGATGGGCTTACCCCATGGCCTGAGAGCAGCAGCGACCCCTGCCATGGCCCTTGTCCCCAGGGCTGTATGAGCAGGGGTGAGGGCAGGCTGGTTCTAGAGCTGGGACCTCCTGGTAGGGCTTAGGTGAGGCTGTTAACCATGCCCTTCCCCTTCCTGGCTTCACCTTCTCATTTGTGCAGTGGGAACATCTTCCATCAGACCCTGCACATCCAGCTGCCAGGCTGAGAGGACCAGGGCCTTCCTCGCAGTCCTGTGGGGTTAGGCCTATATCCTTAGCCCAGAGTTGGTCAGGAAGAGGGTGGAATGGGGGTTGGGGTGGCCACTGGAGAGGGTGAGGGCCAGTTAGGGAGTTGGTAATGGACAATGGGAAAGAAGTCATAGTGATGGGGGTCATAGAACTGGAATCATTGGCGATGAGGAAGGGGTCAGAAAATAGGAGGGTTGAGGGTCAGAGGAGATAGAGGAGAAATGTTCCCACCCACTGAGGTGGGTAGTCAGGAGGATGTCGGGAAGGAAAGGAATGGTGGGGACAAGCCCATGGGTGGGAACTACAGAGATCATGGAAATGAGGCCTCTTGAAGAGAGGCCAGATGATGTTCCCTAATTTGGGGGACCAAGCCAAACAGGGAAATTCCCATAATGCCATTTCTCAAACTCTCACAGTAGCAGAATCCTATTGCTTGGACCTCACGCTGAGAAAAGTGCAGAAAACACAGTTTACCCAATAGGTCACCAGGCTAACAATAATGTTAATCACAACTTCCATGAGTCTAGTGTTTTAAGTGGCTTTTAGAAAACACTTTCTGGGTTTTTTAGTCTCGTTTTGTTTTTTAATCTCAGGTCACTCCCTACAAAAGGTAGTGGAAATAAATTTGAATAAATTTGAATAAACAAAACAGGTTTGCTGAAAATAAAACCAGGACTCCTAAACTGCTCCAGTCAGCCTGCTTCCAAAAGGCCCCACCTGTCAGCCAGTGCAGAGCCATGGCTGGGCGAGCAGCATCCTGCCTGTGCCAGGTGAGTGGGCAGGGGCCTGAACAGGAGAGGAGTAGTGATGTCGCTGAGGGTGGAGGGAGGCCGGGCTCCCAGGTTTGTGGCTGGGGACCAGTTAGAGCTGGAAACCAGGCTCTCAGGGAAGAGCTGGGGGAGGGGCGCCCAGGTTAGGTGAGAGCAGTTCTCCCGCCGGCCCTTTCCTGCAGGTGGTTACACTCTTGGCGATGGTCATGGGAGCCCACACCCTCAGTTTGAGGCTCCAGAAGGACTGTGCCCACTGGCCCCAATGCTGCCCCAGTGAAGGACAGGACCTCGGTGAGGAGTGGCTGAAGTGGGGGGCTGTGCCCACACCTCCCCCAAAGAC
This sequence comes from Smutsia gigantea, assembly GCA_032199065.1. Classification (NCBI taxonomy): domain Eukaryota; kingdom Metazoa; phylum Chordata; class Mammalia; order Pholidota; family Manidae; genus Smutsia; species Smutsia gigantea. The sequence goes on along the minus strand of JAVSCE010010660.1, from coordinate 100,196 downwards.
CCACAGCCTCGCCCGCCACCTGGAGTCCTGCAAGGCCAGTGAAGAGGGACCCCTCAGCAGCAGGTCCATCTCCCCCTGGACATATGAGTGAGTCTGCTGTCCCCTCCTGAATGCTTGCCCGTGTGCCAATCAGGGTGTGTGCAAGGGCCACAGGCAGTCCACCCGATTCCAGTTCACCTGCGCCTTCTAATCTCAGAGAGGCCATGAAGGTTCGGGTGTCAGAGAAGGCCTATTCTGGGTCCTGGCTCTGACTCTTATTGGGTGATTGGCCAGTTACTTGGGTTAATTACTCAAGGTTTCTGTGGAGAGCGGTTGGGACAGAAGGAGCAAGAGGACAGGACAGGAATGATTGTGTTTTTGTGCCTAGTCTCCATCTAAGGCCTGAACCGAGCCTGACTCTGAAAGAAACCTTGAAAAGTTTCCTAAATTCCAGGAACAAGTATCTCAGGAATGTAGGGAGGTCTTGTCTCAGGCCAGCCACCTGGACCAGATGCCCCCAGGCATATGTGACTTAAGTATTCGATTTATGTCCCATTGTATTGATCTGTGGGCAATACTTAAGTGATTGGACTGAGGTCCTTGAGAAGGGTGTGTGAATCTAAGCTATAGGCAATTCATGTGTATATAAGCCATGCCAGAATAAAGCTTCTTTGCATTCTGCATTCTGCACCAGACAGTTTGCCCTCCTGTTGTCTTGTATATACAGCCCGACGCCCCCACTCAGGAAGTGTTCGACTCCTGCCGGCAGGCGCAGGTTTGAAAGCTCAGTTTTTCTCATTTACCCATGAGGTAAAATGAGATAATACCCTATAGGCTAATGTGTAGATCATATGAAGTAACATATGTAAAGTCTGCACTTAGTGCAGAAAATGCTGGTTTTCTCCTTTTCCTCTCTTGTCCCTCCCTCTCCTCCTCCTCCTGCTTCTGTCCCTTCAGTGGCCATGTTTTTCTAACTAAAATTTCGGGGACTAATGGTGTGCTGCAGACACAAAGCATTCCAACACCAAATGCTGCTGGCCTGGCCCAGGAATGGGTTATAAGTACATTGAGACAGTGAAAACCTCAACTCTGGTGGGGGGCAGTGAGTGGCTGGAGCCCTGGGCTGGTTATCTTTGATCATAAGAAGTCTCGTTTTGTCACTCAGTGTGCCACACAAATATTAGAATTATCTATTTGTCCATGATGTGAAAACATTAGAAAGCACTGAAATTGGGACAATGAAAGTTAGGGCCTTAGGGATCCCAGACATATTTCTCCTTCTACCTGTGTCTGCACAGGGTGTCTGTGTTCCTGCTCCCTGTAAGTCTTGTTCTGGTTTAACCTTGGCTTTTGGGATGGATGGAGAAGTTCAGTGGGTAGGGAGTGGCCCCAGCTTTGACTGAGACTAGATCCAGGATGGAGAGTCCAGGTCACTAAGCTTTGATGTGGTCTCAGAAGGTGGGCTGGATCCTAGGCTAAAACCAGGGAGGAGGGAGCTCTTTTGGGGAGGCTGGGTGCCAGATGGCTGAATGGGTTGGGGTCCAGATCCCCGCTGGGAGGCTGTGAACTCCTGGTAACCACCCTGTTGGGCTTCCCCAAGGTGTGTTCTTTGCAACACTTGCCCCACAAGCTGCTCCCCAGCAAAGAGCGATTATATCAACTCAGTGTGAGAAAAGCTGCCCCAGCCCTGACCTCTGGGTATTCACAATGTGCGCAGCAAATTAAAGTCTACAGGAAGTCCTCAGAAACCATTAAACTCAGCATTTCCTAAACTCATTTGGCCGCAGATCTCTTTTCTTGCAGGGTACTTATGAGGGAACCCACTTTGGGAACTGCTGAGCTAGCCGAGCCCAGGCTGTGAGGGCTACTCTGTATGGACAGTGGTCTCACAGCCTAGCGGCTGTTTGCTGCCAGCCTTTGGGAGTCCAAGATCATTGGAGCATCTACTTTTCAAGTCCTTTCTTTTTTGGCCATGAAGTCCTTTCAGAGTAAATAAATAAGTCTTACCATGCACTCTTGTGTTCATAATATGCATGGCAAGTGTCTGGAAGGGTGTTCAGGAACGTGTTGACTGGATTCCCTCTGGGGAGTGAGACTCAGGGAGAGCAGACTGTTAGTCTTTCCTTAATACACTTTTCTACTTGAATGTAAGGGCAGTCTTTACTTGTACAATTAAAAAACTAAAAACGTAATAGTGATTACAAAAAGAAACATCATGCCAGAGTCCAGCATGTATATGAGATGGAGGCGCACACGGGAGGCTGCTCACCTTCCCCTGCCTCCCTGAGGCTCCCAGGACCAGTTGGGAAGCTACTGACTCTTCCATCCCACCCTGCACTGACAGCTGGAGAGAATAAATCCCAGAGAGGAGGGGGTGACTTGTTCAAAGTGACGTAACAAGTAGGCACCAGAGCCGGGATCGGAGCGCAGCATCACCTGCCTTCCATTTCCTTCCTCTGGCGTGTCCACCCTGTACCCTCCTTGCTTCTGGTCCTTGTCTGCCCGGCCAGCTGCCCTCCGGGTCCTGACGAGTGCCACCTCCACAGGCTGGACAGGGACTTGAACCGGTTTCCCCAGGACCTGTACCACGCCCGCTGCCTGTGTCCACACTGCGTCAGCCTACAGACTGGCTCCCACATGGACCCCCTGGGCAACTCAGAGCTGCTCTACCACAACCAGACCGTCTTCTACCGGCGGCCGTGCCCTGGAAAGAAAGATGGATATTGCCTGGAACGCAGGCTCTACCGAGTATCCTTGGCTTGTGTGTGTGTGCGGCCCCGAGTGATGGCCTAGGTGTGGCGCCCATGGCCAGTCCCTGGTCAGAACACTGGAGCCGGGTGTACGACCACCTGTCGCCATGAACCAGGATGCCTGAATGTTCAGCTCCTCCAAAGACGATGCCTCCAAGCAGAATGGGAGAATTTTGGGGGAACCACACGCTGCACCTTTGGGAGTGGATGGGAAATGCGGGGCAGAGCAAGGGGAGCCTGTGGTTGCCGGAAGCTGCCAGGCACTTCCTCTCAGGAAAGGTCTTCCTAGCTCTGCCTGTCTCTGTAGGCCGCTCCCACCCTTCCTGTACGCCCATTCCCAGCTGCCCTGGCAGAGCACAGGCACTTTCTTGATACTTTCCCCTTCACCACGGAAAGCTCCTCATTCCATTTCTTTGTTGGATCATCAAACACTTGGTAAGCGTCTACTCTGCACACATCCTGCTGGAGTTACTAGTCTTTTGACGCGGGTGGCTCTGAGGAAAAGGCTGTTATTGACCACTGAGAGACTTATCCAAATAAATAATCTGCATTTAAAAGTGGCCTGATTTGCATTGGCATTCCTGGTGCCTGAACACCTTGTGGTCACCAGCCCGGCTCCTTTCCCCCCCTCTGCCCTCACCTACCGTCCTCTCCCTCTGCCTTGCAGAGTTCCTCCCCTTCTGGGCTCCTTGGCCTCGCCCTGAACACCAGGGTGGGGGTCAGGCTGCCCTCCCGGCATGCTGGAGAGACAGAAGCCCATTGAGACACTGCAGCAGGAACACAGCGCCCCCTTGTCCCCCAACAATCTGCCTTTGTCCTCAGTCTTGGCTGCTACAGTCTGGTCTGGGGGGGTGCTGCCTGGGCTGGGCTCCAGCTCCCACCCTCCCTAAAAGGAAAGGGGAGAAAGGACAAGCCAGGAGGAGGGCTTAGGTTAGGGGCGGGGGGACACAAGCTTCTCCAGGCTTAGGTCCTTGGGGGTCTCCTGGTCCAGCCTGGTTTCTCAGCTCCTCTCTGGCTCCTCTGCGGGCCTCGTCCTCCCCACCTCCTCTTCTCCTCTGCTGGGGCTGGGTTGGGATCCAAGTAAGGAGGATGTTGACCACTCCCCCTCAGCTGGCGCCTCCCCCGCCTGTGTGCCTGGGTTGGGGGAGCCCGCGGCTGCTGCAGGGGGCACTCTGGGCAGCCGGGTGAAGGTCCACCCTGTGAGCCTCCCCCAGGGCAGGCCTGCCCACCTCACTTTCAGGTTTCTTGCACCGCTTTCCTGCTGTTGTCTGCTTCCCCACCCCACCAGGTCTCTGTCCTCCCTCTTCCCTTCCGGGGCTGGTGGCAGTGGGGGGGCTGTGCCTGGTGGGCCCCGCGGAGATGCTCAGTGCCAGGGATGGTCGGGACTGGCCCCCTGAAGAGGGGGCAGCTGCGGGGCTCCAGGGCTTCACAGTGGACAAGAACTTCTTCTCCTCCCTCAAAGGCATCCTTCTGGAAACTGAGCTGGTAATGGCTGCTTCCCCACCCTGGCACCTCCCTCTCCCCCAGTATGACCCCCTTCCCCCCAGCCTTCCCCTGCGCCCCTCAGCAGTCTCCCTTCCCAGGCTGCTGGACGCCCCTGCTGCCCCCAGCTGCCCTGCCCTCCCTCCCCTGCCGTCTTGCTGCCTCTGCAGCTGAAAGCAGTTAATAGCAGGTGAGCTGCAGCAGGAAGGATTGAAGTTGGACCGGACCGCTTCCTGGGACACTGAGGGAGTGTCAGGCACGGGGGTGGGAGAGGGGCGATGCCAGCCTGTCTCTCCCCGGGCTCTGAGGTGGTCATTTCTTAGCATGGCCATGTTCATCTAACAAAAAGGGCGGACTTGCTGCAGCCCCACTTTATCTGTTTTCTGCTCCTCTGGAACATCTAATCTCAGGCAAGGATTTTCCCCCGGTCACTTAGCAAGACTTTAGTGTATACTTAAGTCTTCTGCATACATAATGCCACCCTGTGTCACCAGAACTGAAGGGACCCTGCCCCCTAGTCCATTGTGGAGTATCTGCTTTCTAAGCTTTGTTGTTTTGGTGTGGAAACAAAGGCTCTCTCTGGTCCTTGCTAGAGGAGTTTCAGACATCTGGGAGTGGGGAAAGTATTACGGGGCAGGGCTCGGGCATGGGCTGCTGTGGGCATGACTCCAGGGGCTGGAGTTCCCACCGGACTCTGTGCTTCCGCGGGTCCGCTGAGGGCGATTCCGGGAGCTGTGTACCTTGGCTAAATGTCTGGGGCTGCTGGCATCTTGGGGCAGGGGGCAGTGTGGGCTAGCAGAGGTGGGAGGCTGGAGACTGTTCTCAAGGGGCAAATGCTCTGGTATGTGGCCCCTGTCACAAGGGATGGGGAGACCTCCAGGGATGGGTGGTGGGTGTCAGAGGAGCTCCCGGGGAGGGGAAGGCAAAGGCCTGGACGTGCCCACGCCCCTCCCTGGTCAGCTCCACACGCCTGGTCCTGCAGGCCCTGACCTTCATTATCTTCGTCTGCTTCACGGCCTCCATCTCCGCCTACATGGCGGCGGCCCTGCTGGAGTTCTTCATCACGCTCGCCTTCCTCTTCCTCTACGCCACCCAGTACTACCAGCGCTTCGGGCGGCTGAACTGGCCCTGTCTGGTGAGAGACCCTGCCGCCCCCACCCCATTCTGGCTCCTTTTTTCTTCACTGAACGTTGAGTTTCCTTTCTGCCCACAGCCTCTCTCCTTTTCCTGGGCCAGTATGGGGCCCCACACCCGAGCCGGGCTCTGCTACTTCGACCCAACCGATCTCACAGCACCGCCCTGACCGGCGCTCACTGGCCGCGGGGACCAGTGCGCACAGTGCTTAGATCTGCTCTTCCGGTCACCAAGGGCCCGGCCTGCCCCTCGCAGCACTCCCCCCGCCCCCGCCCCACCTCAGCTTCTCTCCCTGGTCACTCTGCGCTCATGGGCATCCCTTCCAGGCAGCTGTGCAATCTCCCTCCCCTCCCCACCCCCGCCCCCCTCTCAAGTGCTTTCTGTGTGTCCAGGGATCTCTCCATGACTAGCCTGGACGACTCAGGGTGATACCCCTGACCTCTGACTTCACTTTGGCCCTGTACCCCCAACCCCCCAGGACTTCCTTCGCTGTGTCAGCGCTATCATCATCTTCCTGGTGGTCTCCTTTGCGGCCGTGACCTCCCGGGACGGCGCCGCCATTGCTGCTTTTGTGAGTGCAGGCCCGCAGAGCTCACCAGCTGCAAGCACTCCGGCTGGTAGCTGCACGCTTTCTGTGCCTCCCCCAAGCCAGGCTGGTGCCTGGGGTTCTGGCTCCGACCATGCCCGCTGCCACCCACCTCCCTCTCCCTAATATCTGAAGGCCCACTGGCCTTCGTTATGCATCTCTGCTCTTACTCCCTCAGGTTTTTGGCATCATCCTGGCTTCTGTCTTTGCCTATGATGCCTTCAAAATCTACCGGACCGAGACGGCACCCAGGGCCGCCCAGGGTGAGCGCTTGTGGTCTGGGGAGGAGAGCCACGCCTTCCGCCCCAGCCCCGCCTACCCCATCCTGACAGGTCCTTTCCTGCCCCACTCCATCTCCACAGCGGACCAGCAGTGACCCAAGGGCTGCCTGGATCCCGGGCCCAGCCAGACAAAGGCGACAGTGGGGCCCAGACATACCTCCTCTGGCTTCACTACCCCCAACGCCGTTGTCCCCTCCCCTGCCCTCAGAGATGGATCCTGGCCTGGAAGTCACGGGGGACTTGTTTGTGGGTCTGGTGCCCTGAGAGCTGGCTTCTGATGAAGCTCCGCTAGGAAGGAGGTGCTATGGGCGGCAAGAGGAAGCCATTCATTCCCAAATTAAAAGATTCGAATACTATTGGTGAGTCTTTTTCTTCCCCAGAAATTAGGCTGACCAGGAAAGCCAAGAAGCATTCATGGAAATGCTGCCTACGCAGATCATGGTCCCTTCTCTGGGGCCAGGTCTGAGCAATGAGGAAGCGGGGCTAGACTGAACGTGCTGAAGACATCCTTCAACACGGAGCTTCCACGCCACAGCCTTCTGTGTACAGGCTGCTTTGGGGTGTGCCTGCCGTCTGGGCTCCTGGAGCTCTGCGTGAGAAGGCACACACCTCCCCTGTGCGAGCAGGCGCCAGCACACTGGTGGGTCAGCTGGTGTGAGGCAGACCGCGGGCCTGGGGCGTGTGCAGAGCTCCCCCTTGTGGTATGGGATGGACTTGGCCCCCTGGCCAAGGAGAGAGGTCAGCTTGTGGCATCAGTTGAGGGCAGTTTCCAAATGTTGGTGCTGGAAGACCCCTTAGACTTCTGCCGGTCCAATGCCCTCATTTCACATAGCAGAAAACAGGCCCAGTTAGGGGAAGTGACTTCCTTATTTGTGACAGAGCTAGGGCTACAACCCAGCTCTCCTAAAATCCAAATAGGTGTTTGGGATACTGTATTAAGCCCCTTGTAGCTCAGAAAAAAAAGGCCCAGCTTCTTCTCCACCCCTTCCACCAGTTGGTCCACCTTCCCAGCTTGCCAGCACCTCAGCAAAAATGCTCTGAGCATCTCCCATGCACAGACCCTGTGCTGGGCCCCAGGCAGTCAGAAGTGACAGACAGGCCTGTTCTTGAGGAAGGAGAAGGGCTAGTGAAGGGCGGTCATGACTGTCCACCGTGAGGGCTAAGGGAGACCTCAGCTCAGGGTCAGGGGACCAGGCACTGCTGCAGCGAAGGAATCAGCCCTACCCTGCCCAGGACAGTCCAGTGTGGCTGAGGCATCCCTGCTCAGCCCCGCAGAGCCCTGCCCCATAGAACCCAACATGGCCTTACTATCCCCTCTCTCTAGTGCTTGTTTGTTCCTGCCCTGAAATACCTTCCTTCTTTTTCTGGGGCGCTCCTTCCTGCTGCAGGCCCCAGTCCTGCCTGAACCCTGGAACTCTGGGAGAGTTGCTCTGTTCCCCCTGCTGATAAGCACGGGTTTCTCTTGGCCCTACCTTTCCTGCCCCTGCTTTTTGTTCTATCCTTATGTCCTGGCTTCTCACCATGGCTGGCAGCCTCTCCAGGACTAGAGTCAACTGGAGTTTGTGTTTCTTTGGTTTCTGATTACAACTCTCAGGGCTTTATGTACAGTCAATTCTTAAAACTGACCAACCTTGGGGTATCTGGGGTCAAGGCCCCAGAGGAGAGATAGAAGGTCTTAGTCAGGGGAGGCCACGTGAAAGGAAGGGAAAATGCACAGGAGAGCCTGGTTGTAAAGCCCAGCAGGGGTCAGGGATTTGCTTGGAGCAGAATGGGGCCAGGATCAGCCCTGCCCGCAGCTGTGTGACCTGGGCTGCACTGTCCTGTGGGAGCTCAGAGAGAGAAGTGTGATCGATGGTGTGTACCTGCACGTACACCCATGCTCGCCGGTGTCTGGAGAGAAGTCAGAAGGAAACAGGCAATGCCAGCCTTGGTCCCCAGTGCATGTCGGTTTGGGCTCAGTGTCAGCGGGCCCCAGGGTGTCAGGACACCCTCATGGTGAGGCATGGACTCACAGAAGCTGGGGTTAGACCTGGGCCCCAGCCAACTCCCTGGGGGTGACAGGGAGGGGCTAACCAGAATGGGAACTGTGTCAACCCCTTTATCTACACCTCCATCCCCAGCCAGCCCTGAGCCTCTGCTGGCATCTCTTGGAAATTCACTTTGAAGGGAAGAGGCGTCCCAGGACACCTCAGGGGTTGGGGACAGAGAGCACAGCTACAGCGCTAAGACTGTCTCCTGGCATACGGAACTGGCTCACCTTTCTGTGCCTCTGTTTTCTCCACTTTTGAAATGTCTCCCTCTCTTCCCTCGTATGGTTAACTGAGCGGAACGGGAGTCGTGGCTGTGCCGCCTCGGAGCACACCTCCCTCCGTGGGCCCTGGTTTCCTCCTCTCCAGGTGGGGGATGCTTGGCTCCCACAGGGCAGGGGCCACCCCTTCTCAGGAGCTTCAGGACAGCTGCTGGCTGGCCGGCAGGAAGGACAGGGGCTCAGGCAGCCTGGCTCTTACATTTATTAGGGGTTAACAGGAGCGGGAGTCCCGAGGCAGTGTCACTCCTCATCATGCATTTTTGGCTGAGAAAGGAATAAAAGGTGTGAGGTGCAGCTGGCAAGGGGAAGAAGGCTGTGGGGAGGAATCTCTAGGGCTTTCAGGGGCCCAGTGGAGATGCCCTTAGAGGGAGAGTTTCTGGCTTCAGGGAGCATGGGATCCCTTCCAGGTCCTTTGGTTTAGGGGGATGGGACGGGACTTTCTGCAGTGGTAAGGGGCTCTCAGAGCAGCAGGAGGGGATTCTCACACAAGGGTGCTGTGGGACCTTCAGGGCTGCCCAAATATAGAGTAAGAAGTGCTGTCTTAGATGGGCACTGATGTCAGGGGCGTACTGCTGTCAGGGCGACTAGCAAGGCCCAGAGGAGGGACCCACCTTGGCGCCGATGTCGCGGCTCTTGGCCCGCAGCTTGTTGACCTGGGACTCGGCGATGTCCGCCCGCTCCTCTGCCTCATCCAGCTCGTGCTGCATCTTGCGGAACTTGGACAGGTTGGTGTTGGCCTGCTCCTCCTGTGGGGGCCCAGGGGGCGGCGGGATGAGTGGGAGGGCAGGGGGCTCTGAGGCTCCTAGTCTAGGGGGCTCCTGTCCCTGAGCCAGGGGACAGCGCCCTCACTGTGTTCCTGCAGCAGCCTTGCCACCTGCTCTTGGCTTGGCACCCTCCTCAGCTTGTCCGGCACTCGGAACCCTTCATGGCCACCTACTGCCCAAGGTGAGCACCATGCCGCCTGGTCCAGTCCTCCTTATGGTCCAGGTTCACTGTGCCTGTCTAACTGTGACCTGGTAGATGCCCCCAGCCCGGGCTTTCCTGCACAGCTATGCTTATCAATACCTCACATCCACATTTTTCTGCCAACCCTGATGTCTTCCCCATCGCGCTGGTCCCTCTTCCAAGCCCAATTCCACTGCCCCCTTCTGGCCTTCAGCACTGTCTGGCCCCCTGGCCTGCATTAGCAGCTACCTTGCCGTCTCTTGGGCTTACTGGTATTTGGATTATAAGCAGCTGTGGGCGGGCCTTGGGTCAAATAGGCGTTGTCCTCGTGGACTCAGAGTGCCTGACATAATTCTGAGCACATGGAACACATGTGAGAAATGGCTGAGAGTTGAAGTGAATAGCAAACGCTGTCTGGGCCCCAGGCTAGGGCGGACACTCATTGGTTCTCACACATAGGGCGTGTGTTGGTGAAAGAGTGGAGAAAACCATGAACTCACCGCCTCCTCGGCCTGGCGCTTGTAGGCCTTGACTTTGAGCTGCAGCTTGTCCACCAGGTCCTGCAGCCGCAGCAGGTTCTTCCTGTCCTCCTCCGTCTGGGGATGGGTGGGCGGGAGAAGCCAGCTTTGAGGGAGGAGCGAGGGTGGCCACCTTTTCCTCCCTCACCATTCCACTCTCTTCCCTGTGCCTTAGCTGCCCCCACCTCCAGTGGACCAGGTCCCAGAGGTGGTGGGGAGAGACCATCTCTGCTGCTACTTGTAGGTCAAAGGGCTATGGCAAGGTCCTCCCTCAGTCTGGGACCTAAAAACCCCTAAAGCTGGAAGAGGGGGGAGGGTTCAGAACCAAATACAATTCCTTTATCTGAAAATATGGAGCCATTGGGGCTGTTGTAGCTCCAACTATAGATGATCTTGGCCAGTGGTTCTTGAGTGACCAGAGAGGACTAATGAGGAAGAGAGAAAGAAGAGGGTATTGTCATAGTCCAGATCATTCTAACCTAGCATAACCCAATACTCTAATATACGGTACTTGGCCGGATTTGGGGCGCTGGGATCACTGGCTCCCATGTCACTTGGTCCCTCCTATCTCCACATCATTGTATGAGCTAGGATGCAATTCCCCCTATGTCCACAACACACCTGCAGTTCCACATCTTTATCTCTTTCCTGCCACTCTCATGTCCAGCTGTCAAATGGACCAATACCCCCTTTCTCTGTCTTTCTTTCCCAGGCAGGTCAAGGGTAAAAGCTCTGAACTATGCAGATGAAGGTCTTAGAACATTCTGAAGTCTTCTTTCTCTAAGGCCTGCTAGCTGTTGTGACAGAAGTTCCATGGACTATCGGAGTCTTTCCTATCCCTGACTTTTATCCTTAAAGTGCCAAATGATTGACATGGTAGCATGTCAGGTTATTTAAAAACCTGAGGAGGGGTGGAGATTCAAGATGGCGGCATGAGAGGTGAGACAGAGAACTCCCAAAACCACAGATAGTGTGAAAATATGGTTAATAAAACTAACCCTAAAACAGCAACAGGAGAGAAGGCTGAACCAGACTGCATACAGACCTCATGAACACAGCAGACCTCACAAAACAGGGAAACGTATGAAAGCCTTGATCCAGCAGGACCCAAGCCCTTCCCACACCCCAGCTCACCGGCGGGAGGAAGAGAAACGGAGCGGGGGAGGGGGTGGAATCCTGGGACTGCTGGACACCCAGCCCTGGACATCTGCTTTGTGAGCAGAAGTCTACATTGTGTGGTGCTCTGGAGATGGGGAGCTGGGACAGGCAGAGTGCTTGAGAGACAGATTCCGGCCATTTGTGGAGGACAGGATCCACACCCAGCTGCTCTGAGACAAGGGAAACGCAGGCAGTCTGAGAGGCTTCCTAGCAGCGAGAGGGCTGCTGAACGTGCAGGGTTTGCATGGAGCTTGTTGTGCGGGAGAAGGGATAGTGGGACAAGGTTGTCCGGGCGTGCTCTGCTCAGCTGGTTGGGAACTTTAGGGAGCTTAAGGCACTCCATCCCCCTGCCTGGATACTCAGCTCCCAGGCCCCCCACTGTGATGCGCAGCCTGCTGAGCCTTCCTCCTGGCCTGACAGCACCGGCTCACAAACCAGGAGTCACTGCTCTGGCGTCAGGCCAGCCAGAGGGAGGCCCCCTCCTACAGCAGCTAGAGACGCCAAGCACAGAGGCTTACACCTGTGTGCTCAGCCCACTGGCTGTGATACTGGAGACAGGCGGGGCAGATGGGAGTCAGGAAACAGATCTTTCCTCCCCCCAGGCACCAGCTCCGCTCCCCTACAACTCCTAACCTCACTCTAGGGGCTGAGCAGCTCCAGAGGCTGGAACTTTTGGGCAATAGAGGGCATCACACAGAAGTATGAAACGTCAAAAGAACATGGTACAGACCAAAATCTCACAAACCCTAGAAAAAGGGCCAAATGAAACTGAACTCACCAATCTTCCCAAAAGAGAATTCAAAATAAAAATCATAAACATGCTTATGGAGGTACAGAAAAATATTCAGGAACTCAGGAATGAATTTAAGATGGAGATTCAATCATTAAGAAGAAATTCCAGGAGACTTCCGGGAAGATGGCGGTGTGAGCAGGGCGGCAGAAATCTCCTCCCAACACTATATTTATCTACGAAAACACAGAAAATACATCTATTCCTAAAAGAGAGACGAGAATACACAGGAAAGCGCACAGCGTGCAGCTACACCCGAGAGGACTCGGCACCCCAAGAGGCGGGTAAGATACGGAGCCGCGACCCGGCGGGACCCGAGCCCTCCCCCACCCCAGCGCACCGGCGGGAGGAGAGGATTCAGAGCCGGGAGGGAGTGGAAGTGCACCCCGCGAAGTAGCCAGCCCCGGTGATCTGCGCGGGGAGCGCTGACCCACATCGCGCAGTGCAGCGGAGATTGGAGAGACAGAGGGGCAGGATCTGAGCGGGGAACGCGCCAGGGTGCTTGCAGCCGGCTCCGGGAAGGAAAAAAAAAAAAGTGCGCGCTTTCCTCAGCGGTCTTAAAGAGACAGGAGCCCAGCGGAGGAGCCGGATCGCCCCAGCACACCCAGCCCAGCAGGCTGGGAGTCCTGGGGAGTTTCAGACGCCTTAGCTGGCGACTGAGGAAGCGTAGCCATACTTAACACTTCTCACTGAGATCAACAGCCTCCTATTCGTCCCCACCTCTGCCAGAGCGATAAAAGGCCCTGCGGAGCGGCACAGTCACAGCTGTGGAATAGTGGGGCAATAGCGCCACCTAGAGCATTCCCACAGAATCTACGTCCGGTGGGCATTTTTTTGTTTTTTGTTTTGTTTTGTTTTGTTTTTTGTTTTGTTTTTGTTTTTTCTTTTCTTTCTTTTTTTCTTTTCTTTCCTTTTTTCTTTTTTTCTTTCTTTCTCTTTTTTTTCTCTTTTTTTTTCTTCTCTTTTTAAAGTCTTAAAGAGCCCAGCTGACATACGTGGCAACTATCAGTGACCAATTATACAGCCATGAAAAGACAGAGGAATATGGTTCAGACCAAAATCAACCAGACAACCCCAGAGAGGGAGTCTGAAGGGATGGAAATGCACAGTCTCCCTGAAAAAGAATTTAGAATAAAAGTCATAACCATGCTGATGGACCTACAGAGAAATGTGCAAGAGCTGAGGGAGGAAGTGAGGGAACTGAGGAAAGACAATACAGAAATCAGACAAGCGATCGACGGGCTTAACAGCAGAATGGATGAGATGCAAGAGACTGTTAATGGAATAGAAAACAGAGAACAGGAGTACAGAGCAGCTGAGGCAGAGAGAGATAAAAGGATTTCTAGGAATGAAAGAATATTAAGAGAACTGTGTGACCAATCCAAACGGAACAATATTCGCATTATAGGAGTACCTGAGGAAGAAGAGAGAGAAAAAGGGATAGAAAGTGTCTTTGAAGAAATAATTGCTGAAAACTTTCCTCGCTGGGGAAGGAAGTAGTCTCGCAGTCCACCGAAGCTCATAGATCTCCCAACACAAGGGACCCAAGGAAGACAACACCAAGACACATAATAATTAAGATGGCAAAGATCAAAGATAAAGACAGGGTATTAAAGGCAGCTAGAGAGAGAAAAAAGATCACCTACAAAGGAAAACCCATCAGACTATCATCAGACTTCTCAACAGAAACCTTACAGGCCAGAAGAGAATGGCATGATATATTTAACGTAATGAAACAGAAGGGCCTCGAACCAAGAATATTGTATCCAGCACGATTATCATTTAAATATGATGGAGGGATTAAACAATTTCCAGATAAACGAAAGTTAAGAGAGTTTGCCTCTCATAAACCACCACTACAGGATATCTTAAATGGACTGCTCTAGATGGAAGCACACCTAAGGCTAAAAAGATGTCACCAGAGAAAAAAAAAATCATAGCAAAGAAAGCAGACCATCCAAATACCTAACTAAAGGCAAAGAATAAAACACCTATTATAGAAAGAATGGAGGAGGAGGAATAAGAAGGGAGAAAAAGAAAGAAACATCAGACTGTGTTTACAATAACTTAACAAGAAAGTTAAGTTAGATTGTTAGATAGTAAAGAAGCAACCCTTGAACCCTTGGTAACCACGAATCTAAAGCCAGCAATGGCAATAAGTACATACCTATCAATAATCACCCTAAATGTAAATGGACTGAATGCACCAATCAAAAGACACAGAGTAACAGAATGGATAAAAAAGCAAGACCCATCTATATGCTGCCTACAAGAAACTCACCTCAAATCCAAAGATATACACAGACTAAAAGTGAAGGGATGGAAAAAGATATTTCATGCAAACAACAAGAGAAAAAAGCAGGTGTTGCAGTACTTGTATCAGACAAAATAGACTTCAAAACGAAGAAAGTAGCAAAAGATAAAGGAGGACATTACATAATGATAAAGGGGTCAGTCCAACAAGAAGATATAACCATTATAAATATATATGCACCCAACACAGGAGCGCCAGCATATGTGAGACAAATACTAACAGAATTAAAGGAGGAAATAGACAGCAATGCATTCATCTTAGGAGACTTCAACACACCACTCACTCCAGAGGACAGATCAACCAGACAGAAAATAAGTAAAGACACAGAGGCACTGAACAACACACTAGAACAGATGGACCTAACAGACATCTACAGAACTCTACACCCAAAAGCAACAGGATACACATTCTTCTCAAGTGCACATGGAACATTTTCCAGAATAGACCACATACTAGGCCACAAAAAGAACCTCAGTAATTTCAAAAATATTGAAATCCTACCAACCAACTTCTCAGATCACCAAGGTATAAAACTAGAAATAAATTTTAGAAAGAAATCAAAAAGGCTCACAAATACATGGAGACTTAACAACACTCTCCTAATTAATCAATGGGTTAACGACCAAATCAAAACAGAAATCAAAGAATATATGGAGACTAATGACAACAACAACACAAAGCCACAACTTCTGTGGGACGCAGCAAAGGCAGTTCTAAGAGGAAAGTATATTGCAATCCAGGCCTATTTAAAGAAGGAAGAACATTCCCAAATGAATAGTCTAAAGACACAATTACTGAAATTGGAAAAAGAAGAACAAATGAGGCCCAAAGTCACCAGAAGGAGGGACATAATAAAGATTAGAGAAGAAATAAATAAAATTGAGAAGAATAAAACAATAGAAAAAATCAATAAAACCAAGAGCTGGTTCTTTGAAAAAATAAACAAAATAGATAAACCCCTAGCCAGACTCATTAAGAGAAAAAGAGAATCTACACACATAAACACAATCAGAAATGAGAAAGGAAAAATCACGACGGACCCCACAGAAATACAAAGAATCATAAGAGAATATTATGAGAATCTATATGCTAACAAGCTGGAAAACATAGAAGAAATGGACAACTTCTTAGAAAAATACAACCTTCCAAGACTGACCAAGCAAGAAACAGAAAAACTAAACAGACCAATCACCAGTGACGAAATCGAATTGGTAATCAAAAAACTACCCAAGAACAAAACCCCTGGGCCTGATGGATTCACCTCTGAATTCTACCAGACATATAGAGAAGAAATAACACCGATTCTCCTTAAAGTTTTCCAAAAAATAGAAGAGGAGGGAATACTTCCAAACTCATTCTATGAAGCCAGCATCACTCTAATACCAAAACCGGGCAAAGACCTCACCAAAAAAGAAAATTACAGACCAATATCCCTGATGAACGTAGATGCAAAAATACTCAACAAAATATTAGCAAACCGAATTCAAAAATACATCAAGAGGATCATACACCATGATCAAGTGGGATTCATCCCAGGGATGCAAGGATGGTACAACATTCGAAAATCCATCAACATCATCCACCACATCAACAAAAAGAAGAACAAAAACCACATGATCATCTCCATAGATGCTGAAAAAGCATTTGACAAAATTCAGCATCCATTCCTGATTAAAACTCTCAACAAAATGGGTATAGAGGGCAAGTACCTCAACATCATAAAGGCTATATATGACAAACCCACAGCTAACATCATACTTAACGGCGAGACGCTGAAAGCTTTTCATCTAAGATCGGGAACAAGACAGGGATGCCCACTCTCTCCACTGTTATTCAACATAGTACTGGAGGTCCTAGCCACAGCAATCAGACAAAACAAAGACATACAAGGCATCCAGATTGGTAAAGAAGAAGTCAAATTGTCACTATTTGCAGATGACATGATACTGTACATAAAAAACCCTAAAGATTCCATTCCAAAACTACTAGAACTAATATCTGAATTCAGCAAAGTTGCAGGATACAAAATTAACACACAGAAATCTGTTGCTTTCCTATACACTAATGATGAACTAACAGAAAGAGAAATCAGAAAAACAATTCCATTCACAATTGCATCAAAAAGAATAAAATACCTAGGAATAAACCTAACGAAGGAAGTGAAAGACCTGTACTCTGAAAACTACAAGACACTCCTAAGAGAAATTAAAGAGGACACTAACAAATGGAAATGCATCCCATGCTCTTGGCTAGGAAGAATCAATATTGTCAAAATGGCTATACTACCTAAAGCAATCTACAGATTCAATGCAATCCCTATCAAACTACCAACAGCTTTCTTCAATGAACTGGAACAAATAATTCTAAAATTCATATGGAACCACAAAAGACCCCGAATAGCCAAAGCAATCCTGAGAAGGAGGAATAAAACAGGGGGAATTACACTCCCTGACTTCAAGCTCTACTACAAAGCCACAGTAATCAAGACAATTTGGTATTGGCACAAAAACAGACCCACAGACCAGTGGAACAGAATAGAAAATCCAAACATTAACCCAAACATATACAGTCAATTAATATTTGATAAAAGTGCCTTGGATATACAATGGGGAGATGACAGCCTCTTCAGCAGCTGGTGCTGGAAAAGCTGGACAGCTACATGTAAGAGAATGAAACTGGACTACTGTCTAGCCCCATACACAAAGGTAAACTCAAGGTGGATCAAAGACTTGAATGTAAGTCATGAAACCATAAAACTCTTAGAAAAAAACATAGGCAAAAATCTCTGGACATAAACATGAGCAACTTCTTCATGAACATATCTCCCCGGGCAAGGGAAACAAAAGCAAAAATGAACAAGTGGGACTATATCAAGCTGAAAAGCTTCTGTACAGCAAAGGACACCATCAGTAGAACAAAAAGACATCCTACAGTATGGGAGAATATATTCATAAAAAACGTATCTGATAAAGGGTTGACATCCAAAATATATAAAGAACTCATGCACCTTAACAAACAGAAAGCAAATAATCCAATTAAGAAATGGGCAGAGGACATGAATAGACACTTCTCCAAAGAAGAAATTCAGATGGCCAACAGGCACATGAAAAGATGCTCCACATCGCTAATCATCAGAGAAATGCAGATTAAAACCACAATGAGATATCACCTCACACCAGTGAGGATGGCCAACATCCAAAACACAAACAACAACAAATGTTGGCGAGGATGTGGAGAAAAGGGAACCCTCCTACACTGCTGGTGGGACTGCAAATTAGTTCAACCATTGTGGAAAGCAGTATGGAGGTTCCTCAAAAGACTCAAAATAGAAATACCATTTGACCCAGGAATTCCACTCCTAGGAATTTACCCTAAGAATGCAGCAGCCCAATTTGAAAAGGACAGATGCACCCCTATGTTTATTGCAGCACTATTTACAATAGCCAAGAAATGGAAGCAACCTAAGTGTCCATCAGTAGATGAATGGATAAAGAAGATGTGGTACATATACACAATGGAATATTATTCAGCCATAAGAAGAAAACAAATCCTACCATTTGCAACAACATGGATGGAGCTAGAGGGTATTATGCTCAGTGAAATAAGCCAAGCCGAAAAAGACAAGTATCAAATGATTTCACTCATATGTGGAGTATAAGAACAAAGAAAAAAACTGAAGGAACAAAACAGCAGCAGACTCACAGAACCCAAGAACGGACTAATAGTTACCAAAGGGAAAGGGACTGGGGAAAATGGGCGGGAAGGGAGGGATAAGAGGGAAAAAGGGGCATTAGATTAGCAGATGTAATGTTGGGGGGGCACGGGGAGGGCAGTACAACTCAGAGAAGACAAGTAGTGATTCTATAGCATCTCACTACGCTGATGGACAGTGACTGTAATGGGGTTGGTGGGGGGGACCTGATGAAGGGGTAGTTTAATAATCGTAATATTGCACATGTAATTGTAAATTAATGATAATAAAATAAATTATATTTTAAAAAAAGGGAAAAAAAAAGAAATCATAATTAAAAAAAAAGAAGAAGAAGAAGAAATTCCATATCTGAAATGAAACATACAATGGAGGGATTTAAAAGCAGATTAGATGTAGTAGAGGAGACGGTAAATAGAACAGAAATTAGAGAAGAGGAATACAAAGAAGCTGAGGCACAGAGAGAAAAAAGAATCTCTAAGAAAAAAAGAATATTGAGAGAACTGTGTGACCAATCCAATCTGAACAATATTCACATAATAGGGGTACCAGAAGAAGAAGAGAGAGGAAAAGGTATAGAAAGTGTCATTGAGGAGGTAATTGCTGAAAACTTCCCCAATCTGGCCAAGGAGATAGTCTCCCAAGCCATGGAGGTGCACAGATCTCCCAACACAAGGGACCCAAGGAAGAAAACATCAAGACATATAATAATTAAAATGGCAAAGATCAAGGATAAAGACAGACTTTTAAAAGCAGCTAGAGAGAGAAAAAACATCACATACAAAGGAAAACCCATCAGGCTAGCATCAGATTTCTCAAGAGAAACCTTACAGGCCAGAAGGGAGTGGAATGATACGTTTAATGCAATGAAGCAGAAGGGCCTCGAACCAAGAATACTCTACCTGGCAAAGTTATCATTTAAATTTGAAGGAGGAATTAAACAATTTTCATAAAAGCAAAAGCTGAGAGAATTTACCTCCCATAAACCACCTCTACGGTGCATTTTGGAGGGACTCCTATAGATGTAAGTATTCCTAAGACTAAATAGATGTCACCCAAGGGATAGACAAAGAGTACAGAATATGATTCATAACATACAAAGAATGGAGGAGGAAGAAAAAGGAGGAAAAAAAAAAAAGGTTGTGTTTGTAATAGCATACAAAGTGAGTTAAATTAGACTGTTAAATAGTAAGGGAATTACCCTTGAACCTTTGGTAACCACAAATCTAAAGCCTGAAATGGCAATAAGAACATACCTATCGATAATCACCCTAAATGTAAATGGACTGAATGCACCAATCAAAAGACATAGAGTCACTGAATGGATAAAAAACAAGACCCATCTATATGCTGCCTACAAAGGACTCACTTCAAACCCAAAGACATACACAGACTGAAAGTAAAGGGATGGAAAAAGATATTTCATGCAACTAATAGGGAGAAAAAAGCAGGAGTTGCAGTACTTGTATCAGACAAAATAGACTTCAAAACAAAGAAAGTCACAAGAGATAAAGAAGGATATTACATAATGATAAAGGGGTCAGTTCAACAAGAGGATATAACTACTATAAACATCTATGCACCCAACACAGGATCACCTACATATGTGAAACAAATACTAACAGAATTAAAGGGGGAAATAGAATGCAGGGCATTCATTTTGGAAGACTTCAACACACCACTCACCCCAAAAGACAGATCAACCAGACAGAAAATAAATAAAGAGACAGAGGCACTGAACAACGTATTAGAACAGATGGACCTAACCGACATCTATAGAACACTCCATCCAAAAGCAACAGGACACACATTCTTCTCAAGTACACATGGAACATTTTCAAGAATAGATCATATCCTATACCACAAAAAGAGCCTCAGTGAATTTGAAAAGATTGAAATTGTACCAACCAGCTTCTCAGATCACCAAGGTATGAAACTAGAATTAAATTACTCAAAGAACCAACATCCAAAACACAAACAACAACAAATGTTGGTGAGGATATGAAGAAAAGGGAACCCTCCTACACTGCTGGTGGGAATGCAAATTAGTTCAGCCATTGTGGAAAACAGTATGGAGGAGGTTCCTCAAAAAAGTCAAATAGAAATACCATTTGACCTGGGAATCCCACTCCTAGGAATTTACCCTAAGACTGCAGCAGCCCAGTTTGAAAAAGACAGATGCACCCCTATGTTTATTGCAGCACTATTTACAATAGCCAAGAAATGGAAGCAACCTAAGTGTCCATCAGTAGATGAATGGATAAAGAAGAGGTGGTACATATACACAATGGAATATTATTCAGCCATAAGAAGAAAACAAATCCTTCCATTTGCAAGAACATGGATGCAGCTAAAGGGTATTATGCTCAGTAAAATAAGCCAGGCAGAAAAAGACAAGTATCAAATGATCTCACTCATATGTGGAGTATAAGAATAAAGCAAATACTGAAGGAACAAAACAGCAGCAGACTCACAGAACCCAAGAATGGACTAACAGTTACCAAAGGGAAAGGGACTGGGGAGGACAGGTGGGAAGGGAGGGATAAGAGGGAAAAAGAGCTATTACAATTAGCACACATAATGTGGGGGTGGGGCACGGGGAAGGCAGTATAGCAGAGAGAAGACAAGTAGTGATTCTATAGCATCTTACTATGCTGATGGACAGTGACTGTAATGGTGTATGTGGTGGGGACTTGATAATAGGGGGATTCTAGTAACCATAATGTTGCTCATGTATTTGTACATTAATAATAGCAAAAAAAAAACCTGGGGAAATGCTGGTTAAAAGAGCTTTCAGGAAGTAGAAGTAGATTTGCTAGAAAAATTAATGGACTCAAGCCAAAGTGACTCCAGAGAATGTGAAAGAAAATCAGTCTTAGCTTCTCAAGGAGCAGGTGCCAGGAAGGGTAGGTAGCATTCCTGAAAGGCAGCTGTGTGGTCCAGGAAATTGGGCTAGGGAAGTGTTTTCACGTCCACTCCTGATTGCCTGGCCCCAGAGCAGCTGCTGGGCCCGCACCTGGTAGGTGAGCTCCTTGATGCGACGCTCACTCTTCCTCATGCCCTTGACCGACTCTGCGTTGCGCTTCTGCTCGGCCTCCAGCTCATTCTCCAACTCCCGCACACGGGCCTCCAGCTTCTGCAGCTGCTTCTTGCCGCCCTTGAGGGCGATTTGCTCAGCCTCGTCCAGCCGGTGCTGCAGGTCCTTGATGGTCTGCTCCATGTTCTTCTTCATGCGCTCCAGGTGGGCACTGGTGTCCTGCTCCTTCTTCAGCTCCTCTGCCATCATCGCGGCCTGCGGGCAGGAGAGAGGTGACGGGGGGCCTGGCTGAGTGCTCACACGCTCACCGCCCAGGGCGAGGAGCCCCAGCCTGGAGCAGGGGAGTGGGCTGGCGACTCACATCCGTGATGGCCTTCTTGGCCTTCTCCTCTGCGTTCCTGCACTCCTGCACTGCCTCCTCCACTTCAGTCTGAAGCTGGGACAGGTCTGCCTCCATCTTCTTCTTCTGGTTAATGAGGCTGGTGTTCTGAGGTCGGGCGGGCAGAGCATGAGAAGCACAGAGCATCCGTGAGCGGCCCCCAAAGCTCACCTGCTGAGTCCCGCTGGCCCAGGAGCCTGGGGGAGCCACGCACCTGGGAGTGCAGCAGCTGCACCCGCTCGCTGGTTTCAATCAGCTCCTGCTCAGCCAGCTTCCGGGAGCGCTCTGTCTGCTCCACCACGGCCCGCAGCTCCTCCAGCTCAGCCTGCAGCAGGTTGTTGCGCCGCTCCACGATGGCGATGTTCTCCTTCAGGTCGTCGTTGGCACGGACCGCGTCATCCAGCTGGATCTGGGTGTCCTGTGGGGCAAGGGCTGTTGGGGAAAGGCCTGGACCCCACCCCATTCGGGCCTCTCCTTTGGGGTTTGATGCACTCTCTCCCACATCGGCAAACTCTTGTCAAGCGGAAGGCATAGGGGCACATTCCGTCATCTGCTCTCTAGGCCTGGAGGCTGGACTGGTGCAGGACATGCTTTTGGGCCTGGTCAGTTCTCTTTCCTTAAGCTGCCAAATTCAGGAGGTAGTTGGCTCGTGTTCCCATATTTGTTAGGCCTGGACACTTTCTTCTGGCCTTTACCTTTCCTGTGGGCAGAGCCCCTTCCAAGAGCCCCAACCCCTGTTACCTTCAGATGGGCTTGGGCGATCTTCAGGTGCTTCTGGGCCTCTGAGGCTGTCCTGTTAGCCTGGCTGAGCTGGATCTCCATCTCATTGAGGTCTCCTTCCATCTTCTTCTTCACCCGCAGGGCCTCGTTGCGGCTGCGCGTCTCTGCATCCAGGGAGGTCTGCAGCGAGTCCACCACCCGCTGGTGATTGCGCTTGGCCTGCTCCATTTCCTCGTCCTTCTCCGCCAGCTTCCTCTCGATCTCTGACTTGATCTGGTTGAACTCCAGCTGGGCACGGAGGATCTTGCCCTCCTCGTGCTCCAGGGAGGCCTGGGCGGGGGTGGGGAGAGGGTCAAGGCAGAAAGTCAGGGTACAGGTGGAGTGAGGAGAGGGAGGCCCAGCGGATGCAGGAAGTCACCCAGGACTATGGCCTGGAGAGGAAGGGCTGGGAAGATGCGGGGAGGTGGGACCCTCCTTCTAGGCCGCCTCGGTGCTCTGGGATGGAACTGCAGGATGCCCTGCGCTTCCTCTGTTAAGGAGAGGCTTTGGACCTCAATATTGCCAAGACCCTCCAGCACCACACTGCATGATCCTGACCCATCTAAAACAGCATACAAAAGGAAGGGATTTTTATAAGCACAAATTCAAAACTTTATCTTTGTTTCCCAGGTATCTCATGCTTTAGAGAAAAAAGAAACCCCAAAACTCACGGCTATCCCTACGTTATTAAGAATGAACACTAACAATAGCTATTGTATCTAGTAACTGCTTAAGTGCATCACCTCATTTAATCTTCATAATAATCACAGAAAATTTTACAATTTTTCCATACAAGTAATTCCAATTTTCAGGTGAGAAAACTGAGGCACAGAGAGGTTAAGGAGCTTGCCCAATGACACAGTGGGGGTTCTGAAAACAAGCTTCAAAGTCACTCTGACTCTGGAGCCCATGCTCCCACCCACTGTCTGAGGGACTATTATGATGGCCAGGTTTCAATGTTACAGACCTGGTGAGAAACAAAACCTTGTGGTTTATGATCAGACTGTGACATAGACCTTGGCTTTGGAGATAATCATGGATAGTGGGTGGATGACTTAGACTGAGAATAAGGAGCTAATAGATTATATCTTGGGGTCAGCATCACCCCCAGGAGGGGGAAAGTGGGGAGTCAGAGATAATAGGGCCAGGGTGGGTAGCAGAGTGTCCAGGCAGGGGTGCAGGCAGAGCCGGACCCTCACCTCGGCCTCCTCCAGGGCCGACTGCAGCTCCATCTTCTCAGCCTCCAGCTGCTTGCGGATCTTCTCCAGTTCATGCACATTCTTTCCTCCTTCTCCCAGCTGCTCCGTCAGGTCAGAGATCTCCTCTGGGGGGCAGAGGGCCAGAAAGCTCAAAGCCTGTGTTCTCCCTGCCCCAGGGTGGCCCTCCCTGCCCCGGCCCACCCCACCGCTGGGCCGCGCACCCTGGAGGTTCTTGTTCTCCCGCTTGAAGGTCTCCAGGTGCTCCAGGGACTCCTCGTAGGCGTTCTTGAGCTTGAAGAGCTCGGTGCTGAGAGAACGCGCCTCCTTCTGCGAGGACTCCAGCTCTGACTGCGACTCCTCATACTTCTGCTTCCACTCGGCCAGGATCTGTGGGAACACGGCCCGCTGTGCAGCCCCAGCCCAGCCCCAGCCCCAGCCCCGCTCAGGGCTGCCTAGGCCTCTGTCTGTGCTCAGCCCCCTCCCCAGCCTCCGAGGAGCATGTCCCTGGCCCCTATCTAAGGCCCCCACCCCAGGCCCACCTTGTCGAAGTTCCTCTGCTTCTTGTCCAGGGCCGCAGCGGCCGCGTTGGAGCGCTCCACGTCCACCATCAGGTCCTCGATCTCATTCTGCAGCCGGTGTTTGGTCTTCTCCAATGACGAGCACTTGGCATTGACGGCCTCCACGGCCTCCTCGGCGTCCTGCAGCCTCTGGGCCAGCTTCTTCCTGCCCAGGACAGTTTGTGTGTGTGCAATTCTACCTGGAAGCAGCAGGGCCTTGGGACCACCCCACTTTCTGGACTGAGTTGAGGGGGAACTTCTCCCAACCCACAGCTCCTGGGATCCCAGCTTTGAGGGATCCATGGCTGCAGGCGCCTCGAACGGTGTCCTCCCTACATGCAGCAGCATCTAAGTGGCAGCCCCAGCCCTGCCCCAACCAGGCTGATCGGCGGTAGCTCCTCTGACCAACAAGCTTTTTGCTCGTCTTATACGTGAGCATCAGGTATAACCCGGGCCAAAAGCTCGCCCGTCACAGGAGGGGAGTCAGGGCCAGCCAGGTTCACTTGGAGTGCAGGATCCAGGCTCACTTTCATCACCTCTACTGCCCATCACGTTTCTCCCACCCTCCTCTCTTTTCTGCCTCAAGTCTCCTTCTGTGCCCACTCAGCTTGCCACTACCCCAGGCCCCTTGTTCCTTCCTCTCTTAGGATCAGGCAGCAGGCCTGGGGGACTCACTTGGCCTCCTCCAGCTCCTCGGTCCTCTGGATGGCGTCCGTCTCGTACTTGGTCCTCCACTGGGCCACCTCTGAGTTGGCCTTGGACAGGACGCGCTGCAGCTCGGCCTTGGCCTCCGTCTCCTCCTCGTACTGCTCCCGCAGCAGGTCGCAGTCGTGCCGGGCTGACTGCAGCGTGTGGGCCAGGGTGTTCTTCGCCTGCGGGGAAGAGGGCACCAGGAGGTGGCCTCAGGTCCCAGGGAGGATGGAGGGAATGTCCTCCCCCCATTCTCCAGATCCTTTTCTTATCTGTGAACTTAAGTCCCAGCCTCATTTAGGGTAAGGCCGGATGTGGGATTTCAATATCTAGGAGTAGCTTCCCACTTTGCTTAACCCACCCCCTGACAAATAAGAAAAGAGTTATTTGATGATGTTTTCAAGTGTGGTTTAGCTGAAGAGCAGAAGAACCTGGGTACTTTGCCTTAGAGACCTCTCTCCAGCCTCCAGGCTCCACCTGGTGTTGAGGTTAATTGTCCCAGGGCTGCCATCAAGCCTGTCCTAAGCCACCTAGCTGGGCCTCACCTTGCCCTCCTCCTCCAGCTGCCTCTTGAGGTCCTCCAGCTGCTGGGTGTACGAGAGCTTGCCTCGGGTCAGCTGAGAGATGAGCGCCTCCTTCTCATCCAGCTGCCGGGACAGCTCACCTGGAGAGGGGAATGAGGGCTGTGGGCCATGGAAAGGAGCAACCAGTGCCCTATCCTGGGGCAGGTGCCAGGCTATTTAGGGGCACCCACTGTTCTCGGTCTGCAGCTTGGCTCGCTGGGTGGTGAGGTCGTTGAGGGAGCGTTGGGTCTCTTCCAGCTTTGCACGGTACTCGTTGGCCTGGTCCTCCAGGGTCCGGAACATCTTCTCCTGGTTAGCCTTCAAGGCAGTAAGGGACACAGGAAGGGTGAATGTAGGATGGACCAGAGTTGTCAGGGAGAAGGGGCTGGGTTGACCAAAGAAAGGAAGAGAGGGATAAAACGGGGAGAGTACAGGGATGGTGGGTGAAACAGAGCTGTGCTGGAGGGGCGCAGTCTGAAGAGGGTGTATGAATTAAAGAGGGGTGGGATAGTGAGGAGATGGAGAAGTGGGTGGAGAGGAATGGAGGGGCAAGGGGAAGAGGGAGACCAAGACCAACGTGTGATGGAGGGAGTGAGAATGACAAGGTATGGTGGACAGAGACAGTGGAAAGACAGCACACTGTTGCTTGGGAAGAGGGAGCAGAGAGGTGAGCAGGCAGCCCACCTTGGCCTTGATGATCTGCTCCATGTTGGAGGTGACATCGTCCAGCTCCAGCTTGAACTCGCTCTTCTCCTTCTCCAGCTTCTGCTTCACCCGCTGCAGGTTGTCGATCTGCTCACTCAGCTCGGCCACGCTGTCGGCGTGCTTCTTGCGCAGGGCGGCCGCTGTGGCCTCGTGCTGCAGCGTGGCTTCCTCCAGGTCCCGCCTCATCTTCTGGAACTCGGCCTCGCGCTTCTTGTTCATCTCGATCTGCACGGACGTGGCCCCACCGGCCTCTTCCAGCCTCTCGCTGATCTCCTCCAGCTCCCGGGACAGGTCTGAGCGCAGCTTCTCCACCTTGGCCCTGGCGGTGCGCTCAGCCTCCAGCTCCTCCTCCAGCTCCTCGATGCGTGCCTGGGCCCAGACAAAAGGGGCTCAGACCCACCGCCTGGGGCCCTCCAACAGAGCCCCCACCCCAGAGCTCCAGAAACACTCAGGTCCCTTTGGGGAAGTGGTTCTCAACCAGGGAACATTTTGTGCCACAAGGGACAGTTGGCAATGTCTGAAGACGTTTTTGCTTGTCACGACTTGGCATCTAGTGGGTAGAAGCTAAGGATGCTGTAAACATCCTGTAGTTCACAGACCATCAATAGGAATTTGGTTGAAGCCAAAACTTCAGGGTACTTCCTGGGGGCATCTCAGATCCAGCCTGAGAATCTGTGTTGAGATAGGATCCTGAGATCCCATGAGGTCCTGAATCTCAAATATTCCACAGATTCACTAGGCTCTGCTTTACTTTGCAACCCGTAAGTAGGAAAGTGGATGCTTGGATTTGATAAATATTTGCAACAGTATGCCTCAAAACTGTCAAAACTTTTGTAATCTTCTGAGTTAACCACAAATCCAGTCAACCATACTCCTCACTCTCCAAGGCTTGGTTTATTTATCCCCAGGGCTGGGTTCCAGCTTGATTGTTTCCTGCCGGGCCAGGTGAATGGTAGCAGGGTACACTCTTCATCATGCCCCTACCACATTTTTCTGGCCTTAGCCTTGGCCTTGACTAAATTAGGAGAATGTCCCATCTGCCATTTTGATCTGTTGCCTGACTAGCCAGTAACAAAGGCGAGGATTGATTGGTGGGATCCCTTCATCTGTAGCTGCGGACAGTGTTAAGGGAACGTGAGTGGCTGGGTCCCGGGAGCAGGAGAGAGGGGGACCACTGCACCTCTGCTCTCAAGATGGAGAAGGCAGGTCTGCATGCTTGGGCAGGAAGGAGGAGGAGGCCCAGCCTATTGCCAAGACCTAGTGAGGATGACAGCACTGTTATCTGGGTCCAGGAGCCAAAGAGTTTACTGTGACCCAGGGACAAGAAGCTAGAGAATGTCCTAATATTCTGGCTAAAACCCAGAAGGGTCACCCAAGAAAAGCAGAGGGCAAATTATCACTGAAGGCAGTCCAGCCCCTGAGCAGCCCCCAGAGAAGTGGAATTGTGTTCATGCATCAGTTGCAGCCTGGGCCGTGGCCCCAAATGCTGAGGGGAGATCACATCACAATACTAGAGAATGAGAGGATAAGGCTCTCCTTCCAGTGGCTGACTGCCTGTTATCCTTGGGGTCACTATGTCCAGACCTGGCCATGCAGCTTCTGCCTTCCTTGCTTCCAGGGCTCTTCTGACAAACGTGGGACTAAAAGCACGTTAAAATTCAGGGTGCATTAAAAGTAAGGGGGGCTATGTCTATTCATTTAATCTCCTTCTGTAGAGGGATGAGAATGCCATGAGGCAGACCAAAGAACACTTCCTTGCTAGTGGCTAGCGGACTTCCTGTTGACAGTGGTTTCCTAGACATTATCCCCTCTGGTCCTCTGTAAGGCAAGGTGTTATTTTCCCATTTTACAGAGAAGAGAATCTGAGGCTCACGGAGAAGAAGTGACTTGCTCAAGGTTGTGAGAGTTGACTCCGTATTAGGGGGTCAGTGCCTGCGAAGAGTATGAATAGAGCACCCCGTGGGAAGGTGCTCCATGAATGGCCTCCTCGGATCCACACAGAGGGGAGAAATACCAGAGGAAAGGTTACAGGAGAACGGAGCCCTGTCATTTGTCCCAGAGCAGAAAATCCATGGGGCAGAGCACAGTTTGGCAAGAGAAGCCCTTTCAGTCAGTATGGTTGCCTCCCTAAACAGCCTTGCTGAAACGAGACATTATTGCTCTAATGAGGGAAGGCAGGAGTTCCCAAGTGCCTATAAGTCAAGTCTGGTGGAGTGTCTGGGGCTGCCTGGAGTTCTAGATACTGCCTGGAAGCCAAGCAGCCCCTGCAGCCTCCCCCTGGCTGTCCAGGAAGAATGTCACCTGGTTTTCCTTCAGTTTCTTCTGCAGCTGGAGGGCCAGGGCCTGCTCGTCCTCAATCCTACTGTTCTGCTGATTAATGTCAAACTCCTTCCTGGAGAAGAAGGTGAGTGACAGATGGTCTTCCTTCCCCTGCCCCCATTCTCCTCTCTTGCCTCTGCCTGCTGGACCAATCTGCTCCCTCCACGCCAGAGGGGGAAGCGGAAGGGCTGTGATTGACCTCCTCATTCCCATGGTGCCCAGGACAGCTGTGGCCAGTGGGGCTGCAGCACCTGTGCTCTAAACCCCCAACAAGGCACCTCCACCAGCCCCTCCTGGCCACTGCAGCCTCCTACTTCTTGAGTTTTTCTTCCAGCTGCAGCTTGTCGTTCTCCAGGTCCATGATGCTCTCCTGAGTCAGCTTCAGGTCACCCTCCAGCTTCCGCTTTGCTCGCTCCAGATCCATGCGCACCTTCTTCTCCTGCTCCAGGGATCCCTCCAGCTGGTGGAGAGAAGAAAATGAACTGGGTGGAGGAAACCTGAGATCCACAGTGCATGCTTTTCTGCCCCTTCTAAACTGAAAGGCCACTGGGATTGGAAGTCAAACCAGCAGAGAAATCCCTGCAAGCACAAAGGATTCAGAGATTCAGACTTCTGAGGAATTGCTGAAAGCAAAAAGGCCCCAAGAGGCGTAGAAATTAATTCTAGGGATCAGGATCACCTTGGCCATTAGTTTGCCTGCAAAATCCTGACCCAAGAGAGGTAGGCCATGGTTCTTACTACTTACATCGTCCACCTGCTGCTCCAGCTTGACCTTTGACTTGGTCAGGGTGTTGACCTTGTCCTCCTCAGCCTGAAGGTCATCCAAGGCCTGCTGGTGGGCCTCTTGCAGAGCCTTCTTCTCTTTGGTCAGCTTGGCAATGATCTCATCCAGCCCAGCCATCTCTTCTGTCAGGTTCTTCACCTGCCGACCAAGAACCCATCCCCTTTATGGTCAAAGAGCACCAGCCTGGAGACCTCTACGACCAAGGACCACAACCACACTCTGGTCCGTGAGTCCCGAGCAGACCCGGGCCAGGGCCAGAGGGAGCGGCCCTCACCTTGTTCTCCGTTGCGTGCTTCTCCTTCTCCACCTTGGCCAGTGTCAGCTCCAGGTCATCGATGTCCCTTTTGAGCTCAGAGCACTCATCTTCCAGCTTGCGCTTCTTGGCGGTGAGCTCTGCGTTCATCTCCTCCTCGTCCTCTAGCCTCTCGTTCATCTCCTTCACCTTGGCCTCCAGCTGGATCTTGTTCTTGATTAGCTGGTCGCAGCGCTCCTCCGCATCAGCCAGGTTGTCTTGTTCCTGGGAGAAGAGGACAGAGAGGAGAGCTGGTGATTAGGGAGAAGAGAGATTCGGGTGATGAGAGAGGCTGTAATCCAGGAGAGGAAAGATGAGAGTGGGGACATAATCATGAGTCTTACCGCCTGCACTTGGAGCTGCAGGTCGTTCTTCTCCTGTAGCAGGGACACCATCTTCTCCTCCAGCTCCTTGCGGCGAGCCTCGGACTTCTCCAGCGCCTCTTTGAGGCGCCCGAACTCCTCCTTCATGGTGGCCATCTCCTTCTCTGTCTCGGCGCTCTTCAGCAACGGCTTGATCTTGAAGTAGAGCTTCATCCAGGGCCAGTTCTTGACGCCCATGAAGGCCCGAATGTTCCACTGGATTACCAGCAGGGCATCCCTGGCAAGGAAGCGTGGAGGCAAGGAGGGGCACAAGGAAAGAGCACTTGCCAACGTGGGCCCAACGGCACTTGGCTCCCAGCCCAGCTGAACAAGCCTGTGGGCACCCAAGGGCGGGAGCCTGTCCTGTAGCCTTGACATGCACCCCCACCCCTGCATTGCCACACCGAACATGGAGCAGCTCGACAAATATTGACTGATACACCAATTCAGCGAAAGGGCAGCTTATGTCTTCCCTACTGGGGCATTACTTGTAATGGAAGCTACCACTTATATAGAGTGTCTACTAAGTTCAGTATTTCTGATCTCAGAAGAACCTCAACAAGTTAAAAATTATGATATTTTACATATAAGAATATCTATGATGTATGTAAGATATGAAGCATGTAACAAAGTGACTGTCCATGAACCAATCACCCAAACAAGAACTAGCGCATTGACATTGTTGACTCTGCCTGTATATTCCAACCCACCCTCTTTCCTGGTCCCCAGAAGCAGCCACTACCCTGAATCTTGTGTTCTTTAATTCCTTGTTATTTCAAAACATGGTTTAACCATGTACGTATGTATGTAAACAATACGTCTCTTTAAAAATTTATTTTTGAGCCTTATAAAAATTGCACCACACCCTATGTATCCTTCTGTGACTTGCTTTGTTCACTTAACAATCTGCTTTTGAGGTTCAAACACAGTGTACCAGGTACTCGTAGTTGCCTCCTTTCACTGCTTTATAATATTCCACTGGACGACTACACTACTTTCTAGTCTCTCCTGTGGAGAGAAATTTGAATCATTTCCAGATCTTTGCTAT
Organism: Smutsia gigantea; assembly: GCA_032199065.1. NCBI lineage: Eukaryota > Metazoa > Chordata > Mammalia > Pholidota > Manidae > Smutsia > Smutsia gigantea. Next base: position 69,548 of record JAVSCE010010660.1, on the reverse strand, counting down.
TTTGGCCAATGCTGCTATGAAGATTCTTTGTTGTCTCATGTTGTGCATGTGCAGGGGTTTCTGTGGGAATTCATTCAGGAGTGGAATTATAAGATACACGACTGTTCATCATTAGAAGATAATGATAAATTGTTTTCCAAAGAGGCTATGCTAATTTACACACCTGCAAGCAGTAGGTTAAGACTTCTTGATTTTTGACAACCCAGTGTTTTAAAATAGTCTTAATGTGCATTTTCCTATGGGGTATTTTCTTTCATTTAAGAGTTCAAAATGAGACCCAGAGTGGTAAAGTCACTTGCTCAAGCCAGCTAGTGAATGGTGGAACCAGGATCTGAACTCAGGTCTGCTGACCCATGCCAGCCGGCACTGCTTGTCCGTCTCTGTGGTCTCTGGGAGCACCTCTCCCTTTCCCTTCCCGCTCACCTGCGCTCCAGGATCTTCTTGAACTCAATGCGCATGAGCTGGCCCCGAGCCTGAGCCTGGATGCGGGTGATGATACGGCTCAGCCTCTCATCCCGCATCTCCTCCAGCAGCCCCAGCAGCCCTGCCTTGAAGAACACCTGCGGGCAAGGGGTAGAGCCAGAGGGGGCACAGGCTCAGAGAAGGGTATCCAGGGAAGAGGAAGAGGGTGGGAGACCCTGGTGGAGCTCCCAGGGAACCACTGACCACATATCCTAGACCTGAGAATGAAATAGGACAAACAAGTCAGAAAGGAAGACTGAGTTCCAGCCCTTGACTGATACAGGAAGCCAGGAATCAGGGAGCTGCGCTCTGAACTCCCAGCTACTCCCTCAGCGTGCCCACAGGTCTGCAACACCGCCCTACAGAGCTCTAGACTCACCTTGGTGTGGCCGAACTTGTACTGGTTGTGGTCAATGTCCAGGGAGCTCAGCAGCTTCTCTGCCCCTTTCCTGCTGTCAATGAACTGGCCCTCGGGGATGGCCGCTGGGTTCAGGATGCGGTACCTGGGAAGGGAGGTGCCCACAGTCACCGACGGTGTGCGCTGATCTGCCCTGCCCATGGAACTCAGGGCCACCTGCAGCCTCTCCTCCCGCCAAGGCCTCCCCGGCTCCCCTGTGCCCTGGGGCGCCCCGTGCCCACCTCTGCCGGAAGTCCCCGTAGAGGATGCGGTTGGGGAAGCCCTTCCTGCAGATGCGGATGCCCTCCAGCACGCCGTTGCAGCGCAGCTGGTGCATGACCAGGGGGTTGTCCATCACCCCTGTGGCAGGAGGTGAGGCACAGGTGGTCAGCCTCGGGGAAAGGGCGTGTCAAGTGCCCTCCCCAGACTGGACCCTTGGCACCGCTCACCTGGAGCCTTCCGCTCATTGGGGATGATGCAACGCACAAAGTGAGGGTGGGTGGTCCTCAGGTTGGTCATCAGCTTGTTCAGGTTCTCCTGGGGGTGGGTGACAGTGGGGAGTCAGAAGCCACAGGGATGGCCCCTTTGGTCCCTGAGCCCTGGGCCCCAGACAGCTTGTCTCTAGAACCCTCAAAGGCCGGGAGCTGACATATAATTTATGATATGAGTTCAGGTTTGTGCAGAATCTACATGCCAAAAATGACCATGTAGCTTTAGCTTCTTTCCTCCCAAACTCAGAGCAGCAGGTCAGGGTGATGCAGCCGAAGGGCTGAGCCTGCCCACCACAGGTCTCCTGGCATCTCTGGGCCCTTCTTACCCGGTGGAGGGCCGACACTGTCTGAAAGGATGAGCCCTTTTTCTTGCCTCCTTTGCCTTTGCCGCTATCCCCTAATAACAAGAGAAGGAATGGTGGTGAACCAGAGCCTGAAAGCGGAGGAGCCGTCGGGCAGGGGCGGGGCTCTGCTGCTCACTGCCTGAGTGACTTCCCGCAGTTTATTCTAAGTCTCAGTTTTTCCGTGAGGAGGTCAGGAAGTACCTCTAACAGGTGTGAAGGAGATTAGATAAACTCGGGCACGTAAGGCTGGTCGCCAGCACTTGCCACATGGCAGGCGTTGAAATAATGTCAGGGCTCGTCCCCCACCCTCCTCTAACCCCCCCGCTTCATGCTACATCTGCCCAATTTGTACTTTCCTTCTTGCACTTCCTCCGCATTTCAGTCCACACCCTTTCTCTTCCTTCTCTGCTCTTCCATATAGTCAGCGATCCTCCCAACATTTAGTGAGATCTCCTGCAGGCACAGTGATGCATGTGCCACCCTCACTGACCTCCAGTTGCTCAGCTGAGAGGACATGCTAAACATGTACTAATACCCATGACATAAAGTGGAAAATGCATCACACAGTGGGTACAGATGGACTGCTGTGGGATCTCCTGGTGCTCACTGGCTCCCTTCTGCCTCTAGAGTCATGTGCTTTGAAGCAGTGGGACCCTAGTCCCTTGAACCTCCAGAAGTGCCCTGGACCAGTGCAGGGACTGGCCCCTTACCGACATCGGTGGAAGCATATGAGGAGAAGAGTGTGGCCATGAGCTTGAGGGAGGACTTCTGGTACAGGGCCACCACCGTCTCGTTGAGCGGGTCTTTGTTCTTCTGCAGCCAGCCCAGGATGTTGTAGTCCACGGTGCCGGCGTAGTGGATCAGGGAGAAGTGGGCTTCCGGCTTCCCCTTGATATTGCGTGGCTTCTGGAAGTTGTTGGACTTGCCCAGGTGGTTGTCATACAGCTTGGCCTTGAAGGTCATGTCGGTGGCCTTGGGGAACATGCACTCCTCCTCCAGGATGGACATGATGCCCATGGGCTGAGGGTGGAGGGGAAGTAGAGCATCAGCAAGTACACTGCCAGCTTCCAGAGTCCCACACCCTGGCAGACGAAAAAACGCAGCCCAGTATAGCTGGCAGGCCACAGAGAGCCTGATCTGGCTCCTCTTATGTCAATACAAGAAGCCAGTATTCTTAGAATTAATCCAAATCCATTTACATTCAGCTCTGTCCTGTACAACATCTTTCCTCCCCAGTGGACCTAAGAAAGAGCTTAGGTCCAGGCACTCTCCTCAGCCCTCAAGACCCCCCAGGCCTTGCAGCAATGCCTCTTCTTCGTGGGTGGCCCCCTGCCCTGGAGCGGGCTGAGAGCAGGGGCAGATGTGTGTCGGGGTGCCAGACTGCACGCGGGCCAGACCCCTGTCTATATGATGGGAAACATCTCTTCAAGGATGGTTAGGGGGATCCAGGTTCTGCACAACATGTTGCTCTCCAGAGAGTGTGGCAGTTCTTGACTTTTCTTGGGGCAGGAATCCCAATGAGAATATGATGAAGCCAAAGACTACCTCCCTAGAAAAATGCTTGTACACACATCCACTCATGTCCATGCACTCTCTTCCATACAGTTTCAAGGGAGCAGCCCCCTGGCTACCCGCCCAAAGCTTGTGGGAAGCCCCTGTTTCCCGGCTGGGCAGTGGCTGGGCTGGGTGAGGGCAGTTATTCTGGGCTCTGGCCCATATCAGCAAAGCACAGAGGTGCCTGAGAGCAAGTAAGCACCAGAGGGCTCCCACCAACTGCGTCTTTGTCTCCTGTGAGTCTGCAGACAAGAGGGGCTGAAAACGGACTCATTCTCAGTGACAAGGAAGAAGATGGGAAGCCAGACAACACCAGGCTCAGCCTAGGATCTTTCCATGAATGACGCTTCTCATCGCGTGTCAGATGAGGACACTCCGGGAATCCTCTCCTTCATTACACCCCCCGCCCTCTTAAGACACTGGGATGTGACCACCACACAGGACAAGGTCTTAGATCATGGGGAGAAGAGGGGCTTGTCCTCTGCATGTTGGTGACTTCACAGTGGGTGTAAACTAGGCCTGGAGGGAGGCTTAGGATTCTGAGGACTCTTGTTTCTTGAGTGTAGAAGGGACAGGACTTCTACTTTGGGATGGACACAGGAGATAGGGCCCAGGCGGCACCTTCTCGATGAGGTCGATGCAGGCCTGCAGGTCCATGCCAAAGTCGATGAACGTCCACTCGATGCCCTCCTTCTTGTACTCCTCCTGCTCCAGCACGAACATGTGGTGGTTGAAGAACTGCTGCAGCTTCTCGTTGGTGAAGTTGATGCAGAGCTGCTCAAAGCTGTTGAACTGTAGGCGAGAGAGGGCGAAGCGGTCAGGGAGGCAGGTGTCTGAGTGTCCAGTGGGGTCAGCCGGGGCTGTGCCCGAGCCCAGCAAGGGGGAGGCTGGTCCCCTTCCCTGTCGGGGCGGGGGCTCCCCGAAGACAGGACGATGACTGCGCCTGTCACGGCCGACCCCCTCGGCCTCTGCCGCCCCTGGCCTGTCGCTGGCTCCACAAACGGTCGTTGCACGTGTGAGTGAGTCCTTGTTCTCCCTTCTCCCTGGGCTCCCCACACTCACATCGAAGATCTCGAAGCCAGCAATGTCCAGGACTCCTATGAAGTACTGGCGCGGCTGCTTGGTCTCCAGGGTGGCGTTGATCCGCGTCACCATCCAGTTGAACATCTTCTCGTACACCGCCTTGGCCAGCGCCCCGATGGAGTAGCACACCTGCTGGACACTCTGCCCCTTGGTGACGTACTCATTGCCCACTTTCACGCGAGGGTGGCACAGCCCCTTGAGCAGGTCGGCTGAGTTCAGCCCCATGAGGTAGGCAGACTTGTCGGCCTCTGGTAGAGAAGGCGAGGAGTAAGAAAGCACTTTCGGCAGGCCTCCGTGCCCTGTGCCAGCACCAGAGCCTTTCTGAAGCACCAGGTCCAACCCCTCTCATTAAAGAGTTGCAGACTGAGGCCTGGAAGGGCACCAGGCTTGCCAGGGTCACATAGTCAGTGTGTCCCAAGCCAGGCTGACCCCAGGCCCCTTCATCTGCCACAACAGCTCCTCTCACTTCCATCTTTACACGTGCTGGGGGTCTCTGGGCCAGGCCCCTCCCCAGCACTCCTGTCAACGTGCCCCTGGCCCTCACCGCACGCCCTGTCTCTCTAGGGCAGGGACGGGGGCTGATGGAGGAGTGCTCTTCTCTCTGCCTCCCTGTTTTCACCACAGGATCTGGCCCAGGACTGGGCATGCTCCACTCTCATGCTGACCGAGTGGACTGGCTGTGAAATCAAGGTTCCTAACAGGATATTAGACACCTTTCCCCACCCCACACCACCCCCGTCGCCATCTGTTCAGCTCTCCAAATGTGCCATCCAACATCTGATCTCTATTTAGAAGGAATTGATTTGGTTTAATTTCACGACTTTTGTAACAGCTGGTGACACGCTATTGTGAAACCCATGCTTGGCATTTTAACCTGGATAGACACAGAGACGGAGTCCTTGAAGGTAGGTCAAGAGGAATGTCCTGGGTATTTGTCTAGCCCTGTTCACACCTTCACATCTCCTTCTTGAAGGATTCAAGAGAATGCCCTGGAGTGAGCTGGGAAAGACCCTAGCTCTTTTTCACTGAGGGGAAAGTGAGGCTTAGTGAGGCGGCCACCAGCCCATGCCCGGAGCTGTGTCCTGGCCCCTGGTCTGTCGCCTCCCAAACAGAACTTGGCACAGAGCCCGCATAGGTCTCTCACAAGGGCTGGGCACCCCCACGTACACACTGCATTAGTGGTGGCCACGTACAGAGCTCAGTGGCTGTGCTTTCCTGAGCTTGGGTGAGTTGCAGGCACAGGGGAAAACCCCGCCAACTCATTAATGGTGCAGCAGGCATTGAGAAGCCGGAGGGATTGTGAGGGCTTCTTGTCCGACCCCCCCATGTCTCTGTCACTCCCCAGCCCTTCTCCCCCATCCGCCCCATCTAGTCCACAGCCTCAGGTCCTCCTGTATGGGGACAGTGGTGGCTTCTGGCTAGGCTCTGAGGAGGAGAAAGCCGGGAGGCGGGGCTGGATGGGGGGCAGAGCCTGTCTGCGGCCACCTGCTTCTCATACTTTCCCACTTTCTGGGTCATAACCCTAGCAACCCTGCTGCCAGCCCGGCTCCTTGAGAATCGGTGAGAGGCACCGCTTTCTGATGCAGCCTGGGAGGCTCTGCTCCTAGCGGGCTGTGTCCTCGGCTCAGGGGAACACCCAGCACAGCAGGCCACCTCCCCGGCCCTCCTGCCTCTCCCACCTTCAGTGCCGTCCGGCTCGGCCTGCTCCTCCCGCTGCTTCTGCTTGAACTTCATGTTCCCGTAGTGCATGATGGCGCCCGTCAGCTTGTAGACGCCGGCTTTCTCCTCGGGAGTGAAGCCCAGCACGTCAAAGGCGCTCTGGGACAGAGTGAGAGACAGAGGGTGATTGGAGCCAGGGGCCCGGAGCCCTCGGAGCCCCACACTGCCTCCTCACTCACGTCTGTGGCCATGAGCTCCTCGGAGTCATCAATGGAGGCCACGGACACCTCTCCCTGAGACACGAAGGCGTAGTCATAGGGGTTGTTGGTGACCAGCAGCATGTCTGTCCAGGCAAGGGGCAGGGCGGGAGACAAGGGGGCGGGAGAGGGGCATGGTGGGGGCAGGGCCAGGGACGACGGAGGAGAGGAACAGGCAGAGAGGAGGAGAATCAGCAGGGACCGGGGGCAGAACCACCCAAAATGGAAAAAGTCTGTGGGGAACCCGGGGAGGGAGGGCAGCGGGGGAACAACACTTGGGACAAGAGGAGGCCAATAAAGAGAAAGAGAAAATCAGCAGGAGAAGAAATATGACAAAGAAAGGATGGAAAGGGGGCAAGGGACAACAGGCAGGTCTAAGGTGGGAAGGAAGAGAAGGCCACTGAGCAGACGGGGAGGGCGGCGAGCAGGGCAGCGGGGCAGGGCGAGGAGGTGGGCGGCAGCCGGCAGGCGGCCTCACCCAGCAGCTCCGGCTTCTTGTTGGACAGGATCTGGTAGAAGACGTGGTAGTTCCTCTCCGCCTTCAGCTGGAAGATGACCCGGGACTTCTCCAGGAGATCTGAAGTGAGGAGAAGGGAGGAAGGCGGTAAGGAAGCGAGGGGAGTACAGCTAGCCAGAGGGTGGACACCAGGGGAGAAAGGCTCCTACGGCAAGATGGGGAGAGGCAGGGGAAAAGACATGGCTTGAAAAAAAAAAAAAGAATGCTAAAGACCAGAGGCAAATGTGGCCAGAGACAGACGATGCAGGGTGAAGGCTGAGCTGGGAAAGGAGGCAGACGTGTGGGGCCCAGAGGGTGTGCAGGGCTCCCGGCCATACTCACAGGTCTCTATGTCCGCGGAAGCCAACTTGCCAGTGGCTCCGAAGTGTATCCTTATGAACTTGCCCTGGGACAAAGAGTGGGAGAGACAAAGAGCGAGGAAAGTGGTCAGAGGAGACAGAATGGGGCGCTTGGGCCTCGGTGCAACCCAGAATGCCCTGGATAGTTTTGGAAACGTAGATGACCTACTGGGTATCCAAGTCATTAAACAAAACAGTGAAGTGGGGGAAAGGATGCCACATGCCACCCCGGGATCTTTGAGCAGAAACAACCAAAGCTGGATGGGCCCGGTTGGCGGCGGTCAGGGGCACTCACGAAGCGGGAGGAGTTGTCATTCCGCACCGTCTTGGCGTTGCCAAAGGCCTCCAGGGCGGGGTTGGCCTGGATGATCTGGTCCTCCAGGGTGCCCTGTGAGAGGAGCAGAGCCCTGAGGGTTAATTTTCTGTCCATCTCCAGACAGTGGTTGTGGTGGGCAGGGGTTGCTCTGTCCTGGGGAATGGGGTGGGCTGGTGGGCTGCCGGTTGGTCTGCGGCTCCAAGGGACCATATTCAGACCTCGGAGAGTGTGTCTCCTGCCAGGAAGGTCTTGAGCAGTGGGCTCAGTGGTGCAATCCCCACATTCCCCAGGGCACAGCCAGGGGCCAGTGGGGTCAGCCTGTCCCCAGACCCGCTCTGCTGAGCCTGTGGCCTACCCGCACCTTGTTTGCATGGGCATTGTCCTTCTTGCCACGGTCACCTATGGCTGCAATGCTGGCAAAGTACTGGATGACACGTTTCGTGTTCACAGTCTTCCCTGCCCCAGACTCTCCACTGGAGGCAATAGGGACGCATGAGCCTGCAGGATTCCCACCACTCTCCATTCAGATCTCAGCACTGCACCCTTCTCCCTCAGAGTCCCGTCCACCTAACCTCCTCCACCAGGGCCCAGCCCCCTGCAGAATTGGCCCATGATCATTGGCTGCTTGGCACTCCTCTGAGAGCCCAGCACCTCACACTTCTTGTCATCACAGCTTCAAACCTTTCCTCGCCCCTACGCCCCACGAGTCAGCCTGGTCTTCCATGAACCCTTTTGTGGCTGGACGGTGTTCACTCACGTGATGAGGATGGACTGGTTCTCCCGGTCTTGAAGAGAAAAGAGGAGAGGCAGAGGTGTCAGGGCTGAGGGCCGAGGTCTGTCGGTGCAGGGTGGAGGGGGACGGGTCTCGGCCACCATGCTCACCCGTCAGCATGTACTGATAGGCGTTGTCAGAGATGGAGAAGATGTGCGGTGGCGCCTCGCTCCTCTTCTTGCCCCGGTAGGCGGCCACCACCTCAGCGTTGTACACCGGCAGCCACTTGTAGGGGTTGACGGTGACGCAGAAGAGGCCAGAGTAGGTCTGGAGTAGGAGACAGGGCAGGCATGACAGGCTGGAGGGGACAGCCTGTGGGGGGTGGCTGTAGCAGGCAGGGAAGTCCCTGGCCACACCCGCTGGCTCCTCTCCTCCTACAGCTGAGCAGGGGTGGAGAGAGGGACAGAGGGGACCTGGGTCTCTTGGGAGGGTTTCCAACCCTTTCCCTTGAGAGAGTCGCCACAGCCTACTTTGGACTCCCGCTAGGACAGGCATCCTGCCATGGGCAGGACGCACTCACGTAGATCATCCAGGCTGCGTAGCGCTCCTTGAGGTTGTAGAGCACCGCAGGCTCGTGCAGGAAGGTCAGCATGGCCATGTCCTCGATCTTGTCGAACTTGGGCGGGTTCTGCTGCATCACCTGGTCCTCCTTCACTGTCACCGTCTGGGGAAGGAGCATGAGCAACAGGAGAGGGACGATCGCATGCCTGCCAGGGTCTACCAGTCTGCTCTCATCTGCCTTGCCTGCTTACTTTCTCCCAGAGCATAGGCATGACCTGGCCTCACTTGGAGCTCCTCTCTCCCCAGTGCCCGGGCCCCATACTCCCCCTCCTTGTGTGCCCAGATAATTCTCCCACCCACTGTCTCTCCCGACGTAGGGACTGTCCCAGAGTCCCCGTGTCTTGCCAGTACCCCAGACCCTGTGCCCATGTGCATCACCTTTCCGTCGCTGCTTCAAGTGTCTGGGGCAAACTCGGAGAAGCTAGCAGCTCTCTGATTTGCACACACGTCTTACCCTGACAGGGAGCAGTGCCTGCAGGTGTCCATTGCCCAGGCAAATCTTGCCCCTACTGAAAATATATCCCACCCACTGCACTCCCCCTCGGTCAATGTCAGCATGGTTTGACTGGCAACAGTCAATTTGCCCTGGCCTGACATCATTAGATCCTGTGGGTAGCTATGCCAGCACTTCTCCTGAGGAGGAAGCTATGGATTGAGTAATTAAACGATTTGCCTGCATGGTGGCTAGCCAGTGGCAGAGCTGGGACCAGAGTCAAAGCCCCGGCGGGCTGTGGCCCATCACCGCACACCTCAGTGGGTGCAGCATTCAGTCAGCGTGTCGGGAGGCACACAGCCCTGAGCCGCTACTGGCGATGCCGGCAGTTCTGTCTGCTGGTGTGAGGGGCCTCAGGCTGCGGGCTCTGAGTACCGGCCACCCACCCCAGGACTGAGCGCTCAGCTCAAGAGGTCCTGCTCTTTGCTTTCATCTGGGTCCAAGAGTTTGCTCTTGATTTGGGTGAGGGGGAATTGGGCAAGGTGGCCTCTGGAGGGAACTGAGTCACAGAGAGAGGGAGGGATGAAGTCTGAGAAGGGAGCCTCATGTGATGCTGTGTCTGCGTCCTCCTCATAAGCCCTGCTGCAGAGATCAGCTGAGGACCCCCCCCAGCATCCTCTCTGGCGAGGGGCCTGCATGCCTGGGGTGGCGCCCTCTTATACCTGCTCTGGGCCACATGAGGAAGGCCTGTGTCCTCAGTCAGATGCTGGGCTCCGCAGGGGGCACGTCTTGCATTCCAACTGGCTTTGGCTCTTCGTCAGGCCCCTCAGCTGCCACTGCAAGTGGCTCCTCCCTGAAAGTCCCCCCAGACCTTCTCTTTCCCTGGTGCTGTGTCCCACACACCTTGCCATTCTCAGTCTCGGCAGTGACCTTGCCTCCCTCCCGGGACACGATCTTGGCCTTGACGAACTCCTCCTTGTCGTCAGGCACGAAGCACTCAGTGCGGATGTCAAAGGGCCGGGTCTGGGCCTCCAGACGCTCCTTCTCTGACTTGCGGAGGTATTGGGCCGCCGCCCCAAAGTCGGCCATCTGGGCATCGGTCATCTTGTCGCTCCTCTGAAGTGGAGACGGGGGGACTCAGGCCTCAGTGGGTGGCACTGGCCACGCCCTCACTCCACACCCCGCCACCTCACCACCTGGGTTCCGTCGCTCCCCTGCCCTGGAGGGCACCTGCCCTGGGTCCAGCCCTCCACCTCAGGTCCTGCGAGAATGTCTGTGAGAGGTCTGCATGGGGGGAACTGGCTGGAGTTTGCTAAGGGGAGGCGCTGAGCTGTGCAGAGAGACAGTGGGCCTCTGGTCCAGAACCTTGCTCCCAGGAGAAAATTGGAGTAGTTCTCACCTAATTATCTCTTCACAGAGAATCCTGAAGACTCTGGACAGTGGGTGGAGCCGCAGAGGTACAGCCAGGCAGAGAGAACAGACAGGAGTGTGAAGAACAATGGAGGCGGTCCAGCGGCAAGCAGTAAACCCGGAGTCTGGACACACAGAGCCAGGTGTGAGCAGGACAGCTAGAATGGGGAGTCAGGGACAGGTAAGAGGCAGAAAAGCAGGAAATAAAGGATGCAGAGTTAGTAAAAGCCGACTAGATGCAGAATCAGAGTTGGAAACAGAGGGGCAAGGAGATAAGAATGCGCAGCCAAGAAGGAACGGCGATGGGGAGACAGACTAAGAAGTATGATCGTGACAAGTACTGACGAAGACCAAGAGGTCAAATAAAAGCAGACAGAGAGGGAAGCCATCCAAGGAGGAAGAGAGGTGGATAGGCGACACAGGACGCAGGCAGCGGGAGATGGCAGATGCAGGGAAAGAGATGCGGTGGGAGAAGAAAAGAGATTTTTGGTCTTCCCCTTGGAACCTCCCCTCCGTTGGTGTGAGCATCCTGGGGTGGAGAAAGGCAGTTCCAACCGCCCTGTGTCCCCTTCCCTGTGAAGGCAGAGCCCCTACGGGGGAGGTCCCAGGGCTGGCCACAGAGCCCGTGCCCCAAGCCCCCTCCTACCTGGTTCAGAGGAGTGTCTGTCAGTCCTCCAGCGGCTCCTTTATATCTCACTGCCCCCACCCAATGGCTATATTTGGACTCCTTCCGGAGGGACCCTCCCTCCCACCTCTCTCCCCTCCCAGCGCCTCCTCTCTTGATCCCTTGGCTCTGGAGGTGACGAGAGGACAGCAGGGCCTCCAGATTTGCCCATGAAAGGTCTGTTGCCCTAGCCGCTCTGGCACCAGGGCCTTTTTTTAGTCCTTGGGCACATTCCTCCCCTCCAAAGGATTTAAGGGGCCTAGAGGGAAGACAGAACCTTCTCGCACCACCTCACTTACCCAGCCAGGACCTTACCTTGGTTATTTTTAACCTGAAGAGTAAGTTGAGCACCGTGGGTGAGGGTCACCGTTTCCTGTAGGCCAGATGCTTGTCGCCTGCCCCCAACCAGGGCTTGTCCGTTCTGCCCCATCCATTCCTTTCCACTCTGGTCTGTCTTCAAACAGCCCTAGACTAGGAGCATCTCCCCATCCAGGGACTGGGAGTGGGAGGCAGGGTGCGCAGGGAGGGCATCTACCACCCAGCTTCCTGACTCAGCTCCCCTTTGTTAGGGAAGAATTTCTGTGCTGCCCTTTGCACAAATGCTGTGCCTGGTTTCCTCCTGTTCACCAGGTCTCCAGGCAGGTGTTCCCCTGGGGACATGAGGCTGTGCTGCTTTGGGGACCACTGGAGCCCCCAGCCTCTCCCCTGCTTCTCCTGCTATAGTGGCCACCATGCAACCTCTCCAACAGAAAGGACCCCCCACCCCATACCACCACAGCAGGTTTGCACTCACACCCAAAGTCCAGTGTCCTCACATATGACTTGACTACCACACGTCCACCTCCATTTTTAGCCACACACACACAGTGTTCACTCTTACACACTTAGGCTTGCAGATTTTCCCACTTGCTGTTATGCACACTGGTACACACATTTGCACACACCAAGCATTTGCCCTCCGCCTGTCACCCTCTGCTCCTGGTGTGGGATGAGGAGGGGGTGGGGAGAGGAGGGAGGCATCAATCCCAGGCCTGGGGGGTGACGGGTGGGGCGCTGCTCCCTTCTGCAGCGCTGGGCTGCCAGAGGGTGCGGGCGCTGCTGAGGCTGGCTGGGGCGCCTGGCAGGCCAGGGGATTTACACCAGCTGGGCCTAAGGCTCCACATTCCACGGGGTGGGGGGTGGGGGCTCTGCAGTCTGTTCCCCTCCCCAGGTAGAACTCTGGCGTCCTCTCCCAGCCGCCCTGGGGCCCTTCTTCATGGGTGTCCCCAAGCACTCCAGGCCCTCAAGCCACCTCCCCAGCCTCCAAAGGTGCCACCTCCCAGAGGTACGAGGTGTTGGGCTTTCGGCGGGCCATGCCTGGTATGACTGAGTGGACATTGTGTTCAGGAAACAAAGCCAGACTCCCCTGCTCTGGCTTTCCCACATACCCTCACACCTAGGAACATTCTCCCAGCTCCTCCCTCCCACCCCATCTACTGTCACCTCCCAATATAGCTCTAGAGTGTGGAGGTGGGTAGGACGGAGAGGGGTCAGCTTCTCCGGGAAGCAGAACTTTCCATTAAATAGGTGGCTTCTTCCCCAAGGGCCCCAACTCCTTAGTACCCTCCACTGCCCATTACTGAACTCAGGAATACACATCTGTGTACAGGGGACTTGTACCCTGCATTCAGTGTCCTTAGGAGGACCTGAGTCAACCCCATGTCCCCATCTCCTATAAGTGCATATGCCAGGTCGTTGCTCCCAGGGGATGCAGTCCCCCTGTTCCCAGCTCTAGGTCACTTAAGGCCCCAGAATATAAGCTGGGGAGTTAGCCCGTGGCCCAGTGCATCACTGCCTGATTCCCACTGCCATGGGGACAAAAGGGGCTAAGAGTACTAGGCCAGGCTGGGTCGGTTCCAGGTGACAGAGTAGGTTTTCTTCTCAGGGAACCCTGTATTCTGATCAGACCAGACTCAGTAAAGGTGGAGTGGGGGATGAAGGATAGTCCCTGCTCTGTCCTGTGGAAGGAGGAGGAGGGAAGGGGTTAACATGGTTGTTGGCCTGTCCCCCCTCTAGCCTTGCCCTCCTCCTTCCTTCTAGGACCCCTCCTGTCCCCTGGCTCTCACATTCACCCCTGCTCTCCATCTTCCTCAGCTGTCTCCCAAAGCAGCTCCTCATGCCGCTGAGGTCCTGGATCGTGAGGGCCCCGGATGCAGACTCCTGCCTCAGGTGAGGGCACAAGGAGGCAGGCCAGGCCCCGCACCAGGTTGCCTCTCTCTGCCTGGCTCCATGTATCCTGTCTGTTTCTGTCTGACATCCCTTTCCCTCTGCCGGGTTCTCCCCGCGGCCACGTTTCTGCCCATCTCAGGGCCTGGGATGCCTACATTTCCCCCAGTCTCTGTCTTCTCTGAGCCCTGACCTCTGCTCACCCTCTGCTTGTCTCATCTCTGCCCTATGTCTTGCTCCAGGTCTTTGTCTACCCAGTTCTTATCTCACTTTTCTCAGCTTTCCTGATTTTCCTTGCATCTGAAGGTGACTTGGGATTCCGTCCTTGGCCCAGTGCTTGTGGCTTCTCTAACCGAGGCTCACCTGCCCTTCTCCCGTCCCCCCCATCACTACCTCCTTGCCCTGGCCGGGCTTCCAGCCCCTCGCTCCTGCTGACTTTTGCTCTGCGAGGCTAGGTTCTCTGGATGTCCCCTGTATCTCCCTTCTCAAGTATGTGCCTCTGTTTTCCCTACTGATTGCCCCATTGCTAAGTCCTTCCTAGGAAGAGGAGCGGTCCTAGGGTAGGCAAGTTGAGGCAGGCTCGAGGAGAAAGGTGGGGGGCCTTTGGATCTTTCCAAGGCCCCCTCACTGCCTGTGTTTTTTCTCTTTGTTGGTTTCCCTGGTCCCCTGTCCCCAGGTTCCCTGAGGTCTCCCCCCTTCTCTCTCCTGCCATCCTTGCCAGGTCTGCCCTCTTTCCTTCCCTAGCCCGTTGCTCGTCCTGTGTCTGAGCTTCCCTGGGATGGGGCCTTACATTTCAGGCCCAGACAGGAGCTTGGCTGGGAGTGGTTGTGTTTGATGGGGTGGGGAGATTAGTCCAGGGCTGAGCCAGGGTTTCCAGAATTCCCGGATCCAGGTGGCTGGAAGCTCCTGCCTTCTATGACCCACAGTCCCAGGACTTCCCTAAGCGGGTATGGCAGGGACTCCAGGGAAGCTCGTCCCTTCCTCTACTTCCCAGCCCTCCAGTGGTGCCTCTCTCCCCCTCCACAGAGTGGCGCTCCCCACCCTCACTGGCCTGCCTCCCACTTGAGACGGCCTGACATAATGGACCAGAGTCCCCCATCTTCCAGCAAAGCCAGATGATGAGGGTCTTGGGAATGGGAGTTATGGTGGGAAGAAATGAGGGGGAAGAAAGGGCACCCTGGGTGGAGGAGTCTGGGCTGGGAGGAGATGAGGAGGTGAGGGAGCTGGGCTGAGGGTGCAGTTCTGGTTGTGTGGGGCTGGCATTCACAACATCGCCGGGAGTTAGAGCTGCAGGTGTTGGAGATGCTGGAGACTGTCTGGAAGGGTAGTGGCTACAGCTGCAAGCCCTTGTGCCCTCTCAGAGACCTGTTTTAGTGGGGAGTCATTAACCACCTGCCCAAGTAGGTCACCCTCTGGGGGCAGCCTACACACTGAACTGCCTCCCATGGCCCAGCCCCGGTGTTGTCAGTGGTGGTGGGGTAGTGTTGACCAGAGCTGGGGTGCAGGTCCACAGCTGATGGGCTCAGCTTGCTCTAGGCAAGCCTTAAGGGTTTTCCTGAGTCCCCTTTAATCCTGAGGATCTTTTGGGCCAGGGAAAGGAATGGGAGGACAGATGTCATCTGCTGAGGAAGAGGCAAAGGGGAGGCCCCTGGTCCAGTGGGGCACCAGGGGTGCTCAGAGCCTCACAGGCTTCCAGGGAGACCTCCTCGGTCTGGTCTGGGCAGCCCCCTTCCTCCTCAGGAGTCCCACCTCCTCCCACTCCTGCACCCCACCCCATGTGTGTGTCTCCACGGATGGCAGGCAGGCAGGCAGTGAAGAAGTCTGGAGGCAGGATCTCAGCTTCATGGAAAATAGTTTTATTCTGCGTCCCCCAAGGGGCCACTATGTAAGCTCTGCGACTGGCTCCGCTGGCACCCTCAGGACTGGGTAGATCAAGAAGACGTGGTAAAGCTACTCCTCATTCAAGCCCTTTTGAAAGGAAACAAAGTCCAAATTAGCCCAGAGAGGTGGGGGCCGAGCAGGGACGAGCCCAGAGAACAAGGGGGAGATGATGGGCTGGAGGACCACGAGGTGGCCTGAGGGAGGCCCATGTGGGTCTGGGAGATGTGTCCTAGGGATTGGTGTGCAGGGGGAAGTTCTGGACGGTGGGGCTTGGAGATCGGCCTGAGCGAAGCTGCCTACACGAGGACAAGGAGTTCTTTAGGATGTCCATTTTAGGTTTGAGTTACAAGGTTGTAGGTTAAAATTAGGTGGGCAAGAAGTGGACATTATTAATTGGGAGAAAATTTTGACATGCTGGGAATATTATAATCTGGGCTGCTGACCAAGTCAGGGCTGGGCCTCACAAAATCTCAGAAACCACAGAGGACTGGGTCACTTGGCCCTCTGGGGCTGGGGCTCGTTGTGAGTGGGGGGAGTGAATGGAGGGAGGCACCCCTGGGGTGAGGGGCTCTGTCTGAAGGGCACTCCCCTGGGGGCATTCTGACACCAGGGCATCTAGCAGGGCCCAGAGGAGGACCCACCTTGGCGCCGATGTCACGGCTCTTGGCCCGCAGCTTGTTGACCTGGGACTCGGCGATGTCCGCCCGCTCCTCTGCCTCATCCAGCTCGTGCTGCACCTTGCGGAACTTGGACAGGTTGGTGTTGGCCTGCTCCTCCTGTGGGGGCCCAGGGGGCGGCGGGATGAGTGGGAGGGCCGGAGACTGGCTCCCCCAGGTCCCTTCTCCAGGCCCAGTCCCCAGCTGGGTCGCTCACCGCCTCCTCGGCCTGGCGCTTGTAGGCCTTGACTTTGAGCTGCAGCTTGTCCACCAGGTCCTGCAGCCGCAGCAGGTTCTTCCTGTCCTCCTCCGTCTGGACGGCAGGGTGGGCGGGAGTGAAGACAGCACAGTCACGGGGGGCACCATGTTCCTGCCCCCACTTGTTGTCCTTACCCTGAATGTCATATTCTGACCCAATTCTACTTTCTGATCCATATCAAACACTTGAGTTCTCCTTGTCATTTCTTACTATAAACAAGTATGAATATTTTTAATGGTTTGTACCAGGAAAGAGGCGAAGGAGCTGACGGGACTCCTGAAATTGTGCACAAAACTGGGTGTGTGCACTGTTTTAGGGAGCAGGCTGGTGGGGGTTCTGGGGCCCACGGAGAATAAACCCCCCTCTTCTAGAAGCCAGCATATGCTGGCAGTAACTCTAGGATTTCCTGGGTTGCAAGAATATGGAATAGACTTGATGTAGGTTAAGGACACATGGGCATAGAGGGATGGTCACTTTCTGGATTGCAACAGAAACAAAATGTGGTTGAGAGTCTGATTCTAGAAAACACTGTAGAAAGCTAAAGTCTATACTTCTCTGAGTAACCAAAAACTCCTGAGATTTACTGAAGGGCTTTGATGTATTTTTGGTGTATTTTGGTGGTCATGGCACCAGGCCAAAGTTCAACTACGTATGTGCTTTCTGGGACCCTGTTCTGGGTGAGCTCTGTCTGGAGGCGGCAGTATGTCCCCAGAGGGGGTTGAGGGTCAATGTTGATGTGGGGTCCCCAGGCCAGGAGGCTCAGAGACTGACCTCTGAGCCAGGGGACACTCAGGATAGAACAGGGCTGGGTGGGAATGGGGCGGTTAGGGGCTACACTGCCACCTCTCACCCTGGAAAAGGATAAGAGAGAATCCTTCATTCTTCCGGGTGATTGTCACTCTGCCTTCAGGCCATGGTGCAGAAGGCCTGGCCCCAGAGCAGCTGCTGGGCCCGCACCTGGTAGGTGAGCTCCTTGATGCGACGCTCACTCTTCCTCATGCCCTTGACCGACTCTGCGTTGCGCTTCTGCTCGGCCTCCAGCTCATTCTCCAGCTCCCGCACCCGGGCCTCCAGCTTCTGCAGCTGCTTCTTGCCGCCCTTGAGGGCGATTTGCTCAGCCTCATCCAGCCGGTGCTGCAGGTCCTTGATGGTCTGCTCCATGTTCTTCTTCATGCGCTCCAGGTGGGCACTGGTGTCCTGCTCCTTCTTCAGCTCCTCCGCCATCATCGCGGCCTGCGGGCAGGAGAGAGGTGACGGGGGGCCTGGCTGAGTGCTCACACGCTCACCGCCCAGGGCGAGGAGCCCCAGCCTGGAGCAGGGGAGTGGGCTGGCGACTCACATCCGTGATGGCCTTCTTGGCCTTCTCCTCTGCGTTCCTGCACTCCTGCACCGCCTCCTCCACTTCAGTCTGAAGCTGGGACAGGTCTGCCTCCATCTTCTTCTTCTGGTTAATGAGGCTGGTGTTCTGAGGTCGGGCGGGCAGAGCATGAGAAGCACGGAGCATCCGTGAGCGGCCCCCAAAGCTCACCTGCTGAGTCCCGCTGGCCCAGGAGCCTGGGGGAGCCACGCACCTGGGAGTGCAGCAGCTGCACCCGCTCGCTGGTTTCGATCAGCTCCTGCTCAGCCAGCTTCCGGGAGCGCTCTGTCTGCTCCACCACGGCCCGCAGCTCCTCCAGCTCAGCCTGCAGCAGGTTGTTGCGCCGCTCCACGATGGCGATGTTCTCCTTCAGGTCGTCGTTGGCACGGACCGCGTCATCCAGCTGGATCTGGGTGTCCTGTGGGGCAGGAGGATGGGCGTGAGGGAAGGAGCTGGCCTCTGGGTCCATCGGAAGGCTAACAGGCTAAACCGGAAGTCAGTGGAACGCCCATTTAGGTGGATCTGCCGGAATCTGTGGAATGTCTCTGCAATGGCCCAGGTGCAGGAGAGATCAGGAGCTGTGGAGAGATCTGGCCCACGCCCTGGGCCCCCCCAGGAGGAGCAGGCCAACACCACCAGCCAGCTGGGTCACTTGGAGGCCAGCCCCCTCCTTGGGTGAGGTGACTTCCTACTTCCAAGGTCTCTATATACCTTCAGCAAGCTCTGGAGGCCCTTGACTTGCTTCTGGGCCTCAGCGGCCATTCGGTTGGCATGGCTGAGCTGGATCTCCATCTCATTGAGGTCTCCTTCCATCTTCTTCTTCACCCGCAGGGCCTCGTTGCGGCTGCGCGTCTCTGCATCCAGGGAGGTCTGCAGCGAGTCCACCACCCGCAGGTGATTGCGCTTGGCCTGCTCCATCTCCTCGTCCTTCTCCGCCAGCTTCCTCTCGATCTCTGCCTTGATCTGGTTGAACTCCAGCTGGGCACGGAGGATCTTGCCCTCCTCGTGCTCCAGGGAGGCCTGGGCGGGGGCAGAGAGAGACGATGAGGCAGCCAGAGAGTTAGGGCATAGGACCAAGGGCAGGGTGTTTCCATGAACCATGCCTACAAAGCGAGTTCAAGAGTGATGTAAGTGGTTCAGTCAAAGAAGTAGAAGGAGGAAGAAGAAAAGAGAATCTAAAAGGGAAAGAAAAACAGGCCTAAGAGAAGGTGATTCAGGCCCTCAAAGAGGAGAGGGAGCTATGAGGACAAAGAGGAAACTGAAAAGAGAGGTGTTGCCAAGGAAACAGAGGCAATCCGGCACAGAGTATAAAAAACCTGCAGACAGGCAGAGGTGGGAAGGGGCAGGGAGTAGAAATAGGAAATCTCATCTAAGTCGTAATAGGTGAAATGTTTGTGTGAAGGGGACTGAGTGGCCCAGCCATCCTTCGCCACAGTATTTGCTGGGTTCCTGGTCTGTGCAGCAGTGTTTCAGGCTCTGAGGATGGAGCAGTGACCACAAAGGACAAAAGGGAAATGAAAACAAGGAGCAGAGCCTAGCACGTGGCTTTCCCCCAGCCCTGCACACACACACCTCGGCCTCCTCCAGGGCCGACTGCAGCTCCATCTTCTCGGCCTCCAGCTGCTTGCGGATCTTCTCCAGCTCGTGGATGCTCTTTCCACTGGAACCCAGCTGCTCCGTCAGGTCGGAGATCTCCTCTGTGGGAGAGACCAGGAGGCTCAGCTGGGGGCTACTGGGGTCCCCTGGAGGGTGGCGCATGCCTCTGGGCACTTCTAGGTGTCACCACATGCAGACGCTGCCCCCGGCCCACCCCACCGCTGGGCCGCGCACCCTGGAGGTTCTTGTTCTCCCGCTTGAAGGTCTCCAGGTGCTCCAGGGACTCCTCGTAGGCGTTCTTGAGCTTGAAGAGCTCGGTGCTGAGAGAACGCGCCTCCTTCTGTGAGGACTCCAGCTCTGACTGCGACTCCTCATACTTCTGCTTCCACTCGGCCAGGATCTGTGGGAACACGGCCCGCTGTGCAGCCCCAGCCCAGCCCCAGCCCCAGCCCCGCTCAGGGCTGCCTAGGCCTCTGTCTGTGCTCAGCCCCCTCCCCAGCCTCTGAGGAGCATGTCCCTGGCCCCTATCTAAGGCCCCCACCCCAGGCCCACCTTGTCGAAGTTCCTCTGCTTCTTGTCCAGGGCCGCAGCGGCCGCGTTGGAGCGCTCCACGTCCACCATCAGGTCCTCGATCTCATTCTGCAGCCGGTGTTTGGTCTTCTCCAATGACGAGCACTTGGCATTGACGGCCTCCACGGCCTCCTCGGCGTCCTGCAGCCTCTGGGCCAGCTTCTTCCTGCCCAGGGAGGTGAAGGAGTGGGTGGGAGAGGTGAGGAGGGTGGAGGTTGTGGATTTGGACAAGGGGAAACAACGTGAGTCCTCTAGAAAACAATCCTTGAGAAGTCAGAAGCATTGTTGGAGAAGCCTATGGACAGGCCCCGGGGGCCAAGAACTGAGCATGCAGGGAGCCTCAGTGGCAGCAGCCAGGAGGGCCTTCCAGGTGGTGGCCCTCTGACCTGGGCCGGCCTCAAGGCTGCAGACATGGTGGACACATGGGCTTCTGCAGCCCACCCACCTCCCCCTGCCCACTACAGCACCTGCCCCAGGTGGGAGCACTCTGCCCTCAGACAAACCTTTTGTTCGTCTTATATTCGGATGAGAAACATAACGCGAGCAAAAAGCTTCCCTGAGAGGAGAAGGAGGTGGGGCCCAGGCAGGGTCCTCCTGTGTTGTCAAAACCTAGCTAAGCATCCACCCCTGGCCGAATCTACTGAGGACAAAGGCTGGGCTGTGTCCTGCCTGCAAAGGGGCCTCACCCAGAGGTGCGCCACCTGGGGGGACTCACTTGGCCTCCTCCAGCTCCTCGGTCCTCTGGATGGCGTCTGTCTCGTACTTGGTCCTCCACTGGGCCACCTCTGAGTTGGCCTTGGACAGGACGCGCTGCAGCTCGGCCTTGGCCTCCGTCTCCTCCTCGTACTGCTCCCGCAGCAGGTCGCAGTCGTGCCGGGCAGACTGCAGCGCGTGGGCCAGGGCGTTCTTCGCCTGTGGGATAGTGGGCAGCAGGAGGGGGCCTCAGCTTTCTCCATAGCACGGCCCCCATCCTTGCCCATCTCCTTACCGTAATTTCAAATCCTCCCGATGGCCTCACCTACTTGTAAATATCCAGTGGGCCCAGAACAGTTTACTGAGTACTGACAAAGGAATGTCCTTACAGCACTGCCCTATTTAGAAAGCACTTCATGCCCCTCACCCTGTGCACCTCACTGCAGTAGCCACTGTCAGCCTAACCCCATTTTACGGGGGAGAAGAGAGGTTAGGTGATTTCCCTAAGACCAACCAAGCTCCAAGAGGCAGGGTAGGATTGAGCCCTTTTTCAAAAGTCATATTCTTTCCCAATTTTCATGAGCCCGGAGAAGTGCTAGGAATAAGCTTCAGTTCAGTTTCCTACTCCAGTTTTCAGGTTGCCCGGCTAATCCCACACCCCCTTGCTTGTCCCTGCGTCCCGCACCTATGCCCAGCCAAGGCTATCACGCTCCCTAGTTTATCCCCTCCCCTCCGCCTCATTCCCCCTGACCCAGGCACCCTTCTCCCTCCAGAGACGGCAGCAGAAAGGCAGAGGGGCCCAGAGAATAGACTTGGGAAGCATGTGGTAGGGTCTGGGCTATTACTCCTTTTGGGAAACAGGAAAATAATGGATAGAGAGCAATCCTCATTCTTGGGACAGGAAGTGATGCAGCTGCAAGGATGACCAGTATCTCCTTGTCTGGGCCAAGTGCCCTGAGTCTAGGCCTCACCTTAACCTCCTCCTCCAGTTGCCTCTTGAGGTCCTCCAGCTGCTGGGTGTAGGTGAGCTTGCCTCGGGTCAGCTGAGAGATGAGCGCCTCCTTCTCGTCCAGCTGCCGGGACAGCTCACCTAAGAGGCACCAAGGCACACTCAACTCTTGAAGGTCGGTCAATTCTGTCTCCCAACAATGCCGCCCCTAACCCTCAGGCCCCATTCTCTGGAGAGATGTGTGTGTGTGTGTGTGTGTGTGTGTGTGTGTGTGTGTGTCTACAAGGCTGAGGGGGCTTCCTCAGGAAGTCAGGGGAGACTGGGGTGGGGCCCACCGTTCTCAGTCTGCAGCTTGGCCCGCTGGCTGGTGAGGTCGTTGACGGAACGCTGGGTCTCCTCAGCCTTGCTCCGGTGCTCATTCATCTGGTCTTCCAGGGTCCGGCACATCTTCTCCAGGTTAGCCTGAGAGAGGAGGGAGAGACATAGGGTGGACGTAGGACAGACTGAAAGGGGTACAAGGGATGTGTTTAAAGGAGAAGGGAGGAAGGAAGGCATGGAAGGGAGGAGAGGGTGGGAGAACAGGGCAGAAGAAGGGAAGTGGGAAACAGACCCAACAAAGAAGAGAGGAGATGAGGACAGGAAGTGGAGGCAGGTGGAGGGAATTAGAGGCATGGAGAGGTGAGCAGGCAGCCCACCTTGGCCTTGATGATCTGCTCCATGTTGGAGGTGACATCGTCCAGCTCCAGCTTGAACTCGCTCTTCTCCTTCTCCAGCTTCTGCTTCACCCGCTGCAGGTTGTCGATCTGCTCACTCAGCTCGGCCACGCTGTCGGCATGCTTCTTGCGCAGGGCGGCCGCTGTGGCCTCGTGCTGCAGCGTGGCTTCCTCCAGGTCCCGCCTCATCTTCTGGAACTCGGCCTCGCGCTTCTTGTTCATCTCGATCTGCACGGACGTGGCCCCACCGGCCTCTTCCAGCCTCTCGCTGATCTCCTCCAGCTCCCGGGACAGGTCTGAGCGCAGCTTCTCCACCTTGGCCCTGGCGGTGCGCTCAGCCTCCAGCTCCTCCTCCAGCTCCTCGATGCGTGCCTGGGCCCAGACAAAAGGGGCTCAGACCCACCGCCTGGGGCCCTCCAACAGAGCCCCCACCCCAGGGCTCCAGAAACACTTTTGGCCTGTCTGGAACAGCAAGTCCGTTTAGTTCTACCAGCGGAGAGGTGGAAATAAGAGGATTTGGGGAAGATGGTTCAGACAGCCGAGTTAGCCTTCCTTTAGGCTCAGACCCTCAACATTCTCTACTGGAAGGAAAGGGGTTGAAGCTTATTCTTGAAGAGGGATAAAGAGACCTGTATTCTAGGGATACTTTATTTTTTTTATTTGTTTTTTTTTATTAAGGTATTATTGATATACATTCTTATGAAGGTTTCACATGAAAAAACAATGTGGTTACTACATTTACCCATATTATCTAGGGATACTTTAAGCAGTTTAGTGGCAAAAACAATAAAAGTTTAGAATGAGAGAACTGTGTTTGTCTAAAGACTTAACAGTGTCTGCTCTTGAGGTCAGAACTGAAGTCACAGCCTGTCAGGGCTGAAGGGACCTTAAAAGCCACCAGGTAACAGGAGGACACGGTGACCCAAAGATGTGGAGAGGGCTCCCCATGGTCACTGGCTAAACCAGAGCTGAGACAGGGAGCCAGGATTTTTGCTTCCCGGACCTGCAAACTTTTCAAGGTCTCTTCCTATGTCATCCTTGGATCATTCAGCCCATCCAAGGGCTTCTCCACAGGGACACCGCGTTGGCTCGGGGTCACCCTTCACGGGCACACAGCAAGTGCCTGCGATGCTGGGGCGAGGGCAGCCTGGGTGAGGGGGCCAGGGGAGCCGAGAGCCAGCTCAGGGGCTCCAGACTGGGCCCCCAGACCTTACCTGGAGCTCCTTGAGCTTCTTCTGCAGCTGGCTTCCCAGGGCCTGCTCATCCTCGATCCTCGCGTTGAGGGCATTCAGCTCAAAGTCCTTCCTGTGGGGAAGGAGGGACAGTGAGGCAAGGGAGGCCACCTGGGCACCAGGAGGGCCCAGCAGTGTTTGGAAATGGTGGTAAAACAAAAGAAGAGCAGGATTTCTTCAGAAAAACAGCTTCCAGGGCTGATGTAGCGTCCCTGGAGGTGTAACACCTGCTGAACGATTGAAGCCCAACAGGAAATGTAAGTGGGGCTAAAAGGACATGCTTAAAAGGTGGTTTGAGGCTCAGGGGGGTCATATGTTTATTCACTCAGCCAACAAAAGCCGAGCCTGGGAAGTGGGAAGCCTTCTGAGCAGACATAAGCCCAACATGCAGGTCACGGTGATTCTCAGAGCCTTTCGAAGCCCTGACTCTGAAGTGCCATAAGATCCCTGGGAATTCAAATGTCCTGCAGGCTCACCGTTTACCCAGTACGGGAGGTGGACTTACACATTTTGAAAGGACTGGCAGTAAGAATTGGAACCACAGGTTCATCTGAACAGAGACATGGCCCAGCCCATGCGTGCTCAAGCATGGTGGCTGACCCATTTCTCTGTGGTCCTGTGGGATCTCTGTGAAGGACCTGAAAGCACTTTCCTGAGAGGCTTTTGTGTGCAGCCTTCCTCTGTGTTAAGCGACTGGTCTCCAAAGAGACTTGTGTATAAAGGGGGTGAGCTGCTCCTTCCCATCCCTTTTCAGTACCCAACGGGAAGGGAAAGCTTGAGAGATCCAAGTGAGACTTTCTGCCAGAGAGGACTACTGGCCCTGATGTGCATGTCTGGGGGAGGAAAGCCTTCTTCTTGGAGGCCTTTGCACAGTTTTGCACTCGCTCATCAAGGCTGCATGAGTGTGGACATCTTGGGCCAACTTGCACTGTCATAGGCAGAACAGCCTGCTGGGCTGGGGAGCAGGAAAGGAGATAGGGAAGGGAATACACTACTTTTTCAGCCGCTCGTCCAGCTGCTGCTTGTCATTCTCCAGGTCCATGATGCTCTCCTGAGTCAGCTTCAGGTCACCCTCCAGCTTCCGCTTTGCTCGCTCCAGATCCATGCGCACCTTCTTCTCCTGCTCCAGGGATCCCTCCAGCTGGTGGAGAGAAGGACACGCAGGCCCCGCTAGGCCAAGCATTCTGATTTGGTGATTTGAAACTCAGTCACTGCAGGGTTAGAAGACCTTCCCTGGTGTGGGCCAAATGGTACCAGGGGATTCTGAGAGGGCCTGGCGTGTACGTGTACTTAATGACTGAGTGAGTGACTGTGGGATGAAACCCCAAAGCTCCATTCATTCATTCAGCACCCCATAA
This sequence comes from Smutsia gigantea, assembly GCA_032199065.1. NCBI lineage: Eukaryota > Metazoa > Chordata > Mammalia > Pholidota > Manidae > Smutsia > Smutsia gigantea. Next base: position 44,821 of record JAVSCE010010660.1, on the reverse strand, counting down.
GCATTTGCAGGCCTGTGCTAGGCAGTGAAGACATGAAATTGAATAAATACAAGCTCCCACCTAAAGGCAGCTGACAGTCTTATGGCTGAGACAGGTCCTGCCTAAAATACCAGAAGTCCAAAGATCTTCCTTGAGGAGCCTTACAAAATTCCCAAAGAAATGTATCATGTTCTTATGTGGTAACCATCTAAATCCTGTGGTCAAATGTAGAGATATATAGGTTTGAACCCAAAGTGAAATAAGAAAGCCCATCTCTGCTGCTGATCATATCAGTGAGATGAGATAATACAACTCAGAATTGATCACCCTTCCCTTTTTCTGTTCTCCAGCTCTCTTCTTAGAAAGCTGTCGGGAGGGCACTCTCCAGCCCACCCTCACACACACACACACACACACACACACACACACACACACACACACACGGTATACTGAGGCCCTGTGACGATCTACTTACATCGTCCACCTGCTGCTCCAGCTTGACCTTGGCTTTGGTCAGGGTGTTGACCTTGTCCTCCTCAGCCTGAAGGTCATCCAAGGCCTGCTGGTGGGCCTCTTGCAGAGCCTTCTTCTCTTTGGTCAGCTTGGCAATGATCTCATCCAGCCCAGCCATCTCTTCTGTCAGGTTCTTCACCTGCCGACCAAGAACCCATCCCCTTTATGGTCAAAGAGCACCAGCCTGGAGACCTCTACGACCAAGGACCACAACCACACTCTGGTCCGTGAGTCCCGAGCAGACCCGGGCCAGGGCCAGAGGGAGCGGCCCTCACCTTGTTCTCCGTTGCGTGCTTCTCCTTCTCCACCTTGGCCAGTGTCAGCTCCAGGTCATCGATGTCCCTTTTGAGCTCAGAGCACTCATCTTCCAGCTTGCGCTTCTTGGCGGTGAGCTCTGCGTTCATCTCCTCCTCGTCCTCTAGCCTCTCGTTCATCTCCTTCACCTTGGCCTCCAGCTGGATCTTGTTCTTGATTAGCTGGTCGCAGCGCTCCTCCGCATCAGCCAGGTTGTCTTGTTCCTGGGAGAAGAGGACAGAGAGGAGAGCTGGTGATTAGGGAGAAGAGAGATTCGGGTGATGAGAGAGGCTGTAATCCAGGAGAGGAAAGATGAGAGTGGGGACATAATCATGAGTCTTACCGCCTGCACTTGGAGCTGCAGGTCGTTCTTCTCCTGTAGCAGGGACACCATCTTCTCCTCCAGCTCCTTGCGGCGAGCCTCGGACTTCTCCAGCGCCTCTTTGAGGCGCCCGAACTCCTCCTTCATGGTGGCCATCTCCTTCTCTGTCTCGGCGCTCTTCAGCAACGGCTTGATCTTGAAGTAGAGCTTCATCCAGGGCCAGTTCTTGACACCCATGAAGGCCCGAATGTTCCACTGGATTATCAGCAGAGAGTCTCTGCAGGGACCCAGTGGGAGGGTGGTCAGAGAGCCCCTCCCTGCCCCCTGTCCGGAGGCCCTAACATCCACATAATGGCCCTTTCCTTCCTCCACCCTGCACTCTAGCCTGAGGCCAACCCTGCCTTCCTGAGGCTTGGAAACCCCAGTGAGCGCTTTCTCATGACCCTGCCTGTGAACCAGCCCCGGCCTTAGATGGCTGGGAGCCTCCTCTTGAGAGCCCCCACCTGCGCTCTAGCAGCTTCTTGAACTCCATTCTGGAGAGCACACCTCGGGACTGGGCCTGGATGCGGGTGATGATACGGCTCAGCCTCTCATCCCGCATCTCCTCCAGCAGCCCCAGCAGCCCTGCCTTGAAGAACACCTGCGGGCAAGGGGTAGGCAGTGTGATTTCGGGGGTGGACAGGGGGTGTCTGAAGGAGGGTGACAATCTAGGAAAGAATTGGAGCAGGGAGGTCCACAGCCACTGGAGCTGAGAGCAGGGAGTGGTGCTGGCTGGTCTGGGGGCGCTGGGGGGAGCAGCATGCGGCTCAGAGATGTTGCCGAGATAATTGGAAAGAGGACAGGTGCCACGAGGTGAGGAGTCACAGGCCAAGAGGGGTCTTCTTGTAATCAGCTTGTTTCCTCCCTTTCCTCACCTTGGTGTGGCCGAACTTGTACTGGTTGTGGTCAATGTCCAGGGAGCTCAGCAGCTTCTCTGCCCCTTTCCTGCTGTCAATGAACTGGCCCTCGGGGATGGCCGCTGGGTTCAGGATGCGGTACCTGGGAAGGGAGGTGCCCACAGTCACCGACGGTGTGCGCTGATCTGCCCTGCCCATGGAACTCAGGGCCACCTGCAGCCTCTCCTCCCGCCAAGGCCTCCCCGGCTCCCCTGTGCCCTGGGGCGCCCCGTGCCCACCTCTGCCGGAAGTCCCCGTAGAGGATGCGGTTGGGGAAGCCCTTCCTGCAGATGCGGATGCCCTCCAGCACGCCGTTGCAGCGCAGCTGGTGCATGACCAGGGGGTTGTCCATCACCCCTGTGGCAGGAGGCACAGGAGATGAGTGTGTGGGGAGAGCACTGGACTAAGAGCCAAAAGTTGTGGGTTCTGATTCTGTCTCTGCCACTTATTAGCTGGTGACTTTAGCAAATCAGTTAATAATGATCCTTTTTAAAATTATTTTTTACCATTTTTTTCTAGCCTTACTTTTAAGTTTAACCAAATAGCTTTCACATTTCTTATTTTATATGGCTTATGTCCATTATCATAGGAGGTAGCCAGGGCAGATGTATCCCATTTGCTGGAGAATGAACTAAGCCCAGAGAATTTAAGAGACTTGATCAAGGTCACAAAGTTGATCAAAACAAAGGCAGGTATTGAACCCAGGCTTCTGAGCCTCCATCTCCTTATCAGCCAAAAAAGGATAATCCTGTAAGTCTCAGTGGGGGTTGTAAGGCACCCATGAGGCAATACCCATCAAGTGTCTTACACATTACCGAGTCACGCATCCCAGATGCAAGGGAGCACTGGGGGCAGGGACAGTCTGCAAGACCTCATGTGGGACAGGAGAAGAGTGTGATTTGGAAGCCGCTGTGGTGGGAGATTAGGAAATGACTTAGGAGGTCCTGCCCCAGAGCAGGACGTTGCCAGCATTGGGCTGGGCCCAAGTTCCGGGGCTCACCTGGGGACTTTGTCTCATTGGGAATGATGCAACGCACGAAGTGGGGATGTGTGGAACGCAAGTTGGTCATCAGTTTGTTCAGGTTTTCCTGTGGCCCAAAACACAAGAGGGAAGAGTAAAGAAAGTGAACAAAGAGAAGTAAGAAAGGGGATGGAGAGAAAGGAAGGGGAAAGAGACAAAGACACTGCAAGGAGCTAAAGAGAATGAAAGAGGAGGAGAAAGGATGGAAGGGAGGACGGAAAGAAAGAGGTGAGAGCGTATATGGGCAAGAGAAATGGCCAGCAGGTGAAAGGAAGGAGGATGGGGATGGAGATGGAGAGAAGGGAAGACAAGGAGGGGAAAGGATCGTGCACAGGACACCGAGATGCGGCAGAGTCTGGGAAGAGCAAGGCGGGAAGGAACCCAGCTGGTGGGCCCTGGGGAGCTGTGCTGGACCAGGCTGGGGTCCCACACTCACCCTGTGCAGAGCTGACACGGTCTGAAAGGATGAGCCTTTCTTGGCTTTGCCTTTGCCCTTCTCGACAGCTGTGGGAAGGAGAGTCAAGGAAAGGCCCCGAGTGGGCGAGTCAGGTGGCCATGCCAGGGTGAAGAATCACAGCTCCTCTTCACATCCTCCAGAGGAGGGTCTTCCCTGGGGGTGCCTCGGCCTCTCCACCCAATTCAACCTTACTGGACCTGTAAACCCTGGGGCACAACCTGCCATGGAGGTGGGGGGGGGGGTAGCAACTGACCTGCCTCACGACCTTGGCAGAAACCTTGCCCCTTAGTCCCCTGGGTCTCAGTCCCTACTTACGGGCGTCAGCCCCAGCATAGTTGGCAAACAGGGTGCTGAGCAGCTTGAGGGAGGACTTCTGGTACAGGGCCACCACCGTCTCGTTGAGCGGGTCTTTGTTCTTCTGCAGCCAGCCCAGGATGTTGTAGTCCACGGTGCCGGCGTAGTGGATCAGGGCAAAGTGGGCTTCCGGCTTCCCCTTGATATTGCGTGGCTTCTGGAAGTTGTTGGACTTGCCCAGGTGGTTGTCAAACAGCTTGGCCTTGAAGGTCATGTCGGTGGCCTTGGGGAACATGCACTCCTCCTCCAGGATGGACATGATGCCCATGGGCTGAGGGTGGAGGGGAGAGTGTCACCGAGATGCTTCATGCAGATGGAGATGGATCCTTCTCTAGGGTCAATTAATTGCTTATGGAGATGCCCTGCTGGCTATTAAAGTATCAGGCTCAGCTCTGAGTACCGTTATCTGCTGACTGGCACCTGTCCAAGCCTTCACAGTTGAAAGACTTTGTTTGATTCCAAAGGGACCTTTGTGAAAGTCTGGGAATGTGGATGCTATAGGTGATTCACACACCACTCCATTACCCAGATCCTTGAGATGCTGGGGTTAAAATTGGTGCACTCTTACAACACCCCCACCCCACCCTCAAACTTCCTGCCCTTTCAGTGGGTAACCATGACCACTAAGCACCCTGGTGTGGGAGGCCATATTGCAGGTGCCCATAGTCCGTGTGTCCACTCTCAAGCCCCTGGGAACCCAGCTCTCCCAGGTGCCACCCTGTCCTAGGTGACCAAGACAACACAGGGTGATGGAAATTAGGGCTGCTGAGGCGGCACCTTCTCGATGAGGTCGATGCAGGCCTGCAGGTCCATCCCGAAGTCGATGAACGTCCACTCGATGCCCTCCTTCTTGTACTCCTCCTGCTCCAGCACGAACATGTGGTGGTTGAAGAACTGCTGCAGCTTCTCGTTGGTGAAGTTGATGCAGAGCTGCTCAAAGCTGTTGAACTGTAGGCGAGAGAGGGCGAAGCGGTCAGGGAGGCAGGTGTCTGAGTCTCCAGTGGGGTCAGCTGGGGCTGTGCCCGAGCCCAGCAAGGGGGAGGCTGGTCCCCTTCCCTGTCGGGGCAGGGGCTCCCCGAAGACAGGACGATGACTGCGCCTGTCACGGCCGACCCCCTCGGCCTCTGCCGCCCCTGGCCTGTCGCTGGCTCCACAAATGGTCATTGCACATGTGAGTGAGTCCTTGTTCTCCCTTCTCCCTGGGCTCCCCACACTCACATCGAAGATCTCGAAGCCAGCAATGTCCAGGACTCCTATGAAGTACTGGCGCGGCTGCTTGGTCTCCAGGGTGGCGTTGATCCGCGTCACCATCCAGTTGAACATTCTCTCGTACACCGCCTTGGCCAGCGCCCCCGTGGCATACGCCACCTGGAGGGTGGGGGAGAGCCCCGCAGGAGCGGAGTTGTCACGAATGATGAATTGCAGAGATCCCACTGCAGCAATGCCAACACCCCCATTTTTCTTCGGGAGATGACCCACCTGCTGGACATTCTGCCCCTTGGTGACGTACTCATTGCCCACTTTCACGCGAGGGTGGCACAGCCCCTTGAGCAGGTCGGCTGAGTTCAGCCCCATGAGGTAGGCAGACTTGTCGGCCTCTGGAAGGAAAGGACAGGGAGCAAAGTTGGTAATGGGATGATTCCTTGGCAGATGAGGAACTCAGTGAATCCACAGCTGCCCCCGGCATCCCAGACTCCCACCTTCAGTGCCGTCCGGCTCAGCCTGCTCCTCTCGCTGCTTCAGTTTGAACTTCATGTTTCCAAAGTGCATGATGGCGCCCGTCAGCTTGTAAATGGAGTTCTTCTCCTCGGAAGTGAAACCCAGCACATCAAAGGCGTTCTGTAGGCAGGCCCCATATCAGTGGGCCCCAGAAAAGGAAATACGGAAGGTAAATGAGACCCTTCTTCAGTTGGAGAGAGAGCTTGACTCCTGAACCCCTGTGGTTTCTGAGACTCCCGTGCTCAGTGGGGAACTCCAAAGCACAGCTGGAAGGTACAAGAGCAGGGTGGGGTGCAGATTGCCGTCGCCCCAGTGTCAGAGGCCACCGCTGTGCTCCCGACCTGCTCTGGGTCACCCACTCATGTTTCTTACTGTGGCCCCTCCTCTAGGCCTTACACTTGCTTCCCTGCCTGGACCGTCCATACCTGTCTATATCTGTTCTTTACCTAAGAGCTGCCCCAGCCCCACAGCGTCTGTGTCACCCTCCCCTGCTTCTTCCCTTGGTGAGGCCTTGTTTCTTGGCTGGTCTGCTTCTCTGTCCCATGGCTCTCAGCCCTCTGTGGTGTGGCTGAGTACCACACACCGTCTAGCCTTGTCTCCTCACAGCCATACCCCAGCCTATCCCCACCAGAGGGTACTTTCTGGCTCTCAGGGACAGCCTTGCCACTTTGAGCAACAGGCAGCCAGGGTTGCAGCTCTGCTCTCAGGCCAGTGAACTGTGCCCAAGTGTCCCTCAGAGCCAATCCCCTCACGGCCCGATGGGGTCCTCGCACACTCACATCAGTGGCCATGAGCTCCTCAGCGTCATCAATGGAGGCCACAGTGGTCTCTCCTTGGGAGATGAACGCATAATCATAGGGGTTGTTGGTGATCAGCAGCATGTCTGGGGGAGAAGGTGCGGTTAGAGGCGGCACGAGCCCCTGGCTTTCCCTGCGCTGCCTGCCGCAGCACACGGCCTGCAGAGACGCACATGACAGGGCTTACTGTGGCCCCGCAGCCCACAGAACCGAGAGCCGCAGTGCCACAGACCCAGAGCATGCCGACAAGCGGCCATAAGCAAGGGAACCAGGTTGCCATGGAGATAGTTGGTCTCTATTGCTGGCTCTGACTCACCCAGCAGCTCCGGCTTTTTGTTAGATAGGATTTGGTAGAAAATGTGGTAATCTCTCTCTGCTTTCAGCTGGAAAATAACTCTGGATTTTTCCAGAAGATCTGTGTACAGTAGGGGAATGGAAAGAGAGAAAGAAAAGGTTGGGATTTAGGTACAAAGAAATAGAGGAAAATGAATGGGAAATGTAGCGAGCAAAAAGCAGAGGGAGAGGGAGAGACAAAGACTCATATACAGAAACACAGAGCTGCAGATGGGAACAGACACCCAGAAGGGTGGAAATAGTCTCAGAGAAAAGTTGCATAGAAAGACATACTAACATGCAGAGCCAGAGATGGAGAAAGACCAGAGTTAGTCTCATAGAGACAAATATACAAACTTGGGGACGCAGCACACAGAGACAGAGACGGAAAGAAACAGAGACAGAGAGACTGAAGGGCAGAGACCTAGAAGGAGACAGAGACAGAGAGAGGCTGAGATTGAGATAGTTTAGAAAGAGGATGAGTCCAGGCTGAGCCTTACAGGTCTCTATGTCTGCAGACGCCAACTTTCCGGTCGCCCCAAAATGGATTCGAATGAATTTCCCCTGGAAAGACAAAGGGGAGTAGAGATGAGTTGAGGCAAGGCTAATGACTGATGCCATCCCTCAGCCAGCCCAAATCCCAAATCCAAGGTCAGGGACCACTCACAAAGCGGGAGGAGTTGTCATTCCGGACGGTCTTGGCGTTGCCAAAGGCCTCCAGGGCGGGGTTGGCCTGGATGATCTGGTCCTCCAGGGTGCCCTGCGGAGGTCAAGGAGGGTGGCAGGTGAGAGGCCTCCCCCTCCCTTTTTGCAGTGCAGGCCGTTGGAAGACAACAGGCCTACCTTGCCTGTGGTGGGTTCCTTCTTGCGATCCCCAATAGCAGCGATAACAGCAAAATACTGGATGACTCTCTTGGTGTTGACTGTCTTCCCTGCCCCGGATTCTCCACTGTGGGGACAGTCAGGGACTTATTGGGCAGTGAGCAAACACTGCTTGAAACCAACAGGCCTCAAGTCACGAGAGGATTCCTGGTCCTGCCTGGCAGTGGGAGCCTTTAGAGCAGGAAGCTGCCAGGTAACATGCACCCAGCACGCACAGCTGGGCTCCGGCGTACACAGCAACCGGGAAGGATGCCGGAGGAAGGTGCAGGCTGGGGCAAGTGGAGCCTGCCCTAGGGTCAGTCCAAGGGGATAGGCCAGGTTGTTTAGGGGGGGAGGGGGAGGAGATGGGTGTAGCTGGAAGAATGGGGAAGGTTCCTGAAGGAAAAGGCGAAAGAAAATGAAGAGATAAAGAAGATGGTGATAGTGGGCTTTTGGATAAATGAATGATGAGCTGGATGAGAGTGAGTGAAGGAAATGGAAGAGGAAAAATAAGAGAGGGATGGGAAGAAGGAAGGAAGGCAGAGAGCAAAGAGAAGGTAAAGGTCAGAGAAGAAGGAGGAGCTGGTATGAAGGTGGCATGTGGGCCCATGTATGGGGGCTGGGATCAGGGAGATTTGGGAAGAGAACAGAGCAGGAGCTACGCTTACGTGATCAGGATGGACTGGTTTTCTCTGTCTGTGGGGAGAAAATGGGGAGGAAAGTCAGTCACACAGGATGTTAGCTCTTGTCCAGTGGCCCATATGCCAGGCCCTGCCTCTCCCCAGACATCTCCCAGCCGCCTGAACCCCTGGGAGGAGGGAGAGAGCCAGCATATGCATTCCCTCCAGCGGGGCCCTCAGGAAAACCCTTCACTTGCGGCCTGTCACCTGTCAGCATGTACTGATAGGCGTTGTCAGAGATGGAGAAGATGTGCGGTGGCGCCTCGCTCCTCTTCTTGCCCCGGTAGGCGGCCACCACCTCAGCGTTGTACACCGGCAGCCACTTGTAGGGGTTGACGGTGACGCAGAAGAGGCCAGAGTAGGTCTGAGGTAGGAAGGAGGAGTAAGTGGCCAGTGATGACGGGGGAGGGATGCCAGTTTTGAAATGAGAGAAAGATCTCAGGAAGGGAAGAAGAGAAGGGAAAGCCTGTGAATGCATAAATCTGAGTAATCCCCACCTCCAGAATATTAGAACCAAACCAAGGATGTAGGGATTAGGATAGAGTGCAACACTGCCTGGACACAAAGAACAGGAACGCTTGGCTCCAGGAGGTAGACGTGTGCGGACTGGGAACCTGTGAGATGCGGAGGGCTGCCTGGGTGGGGCACTCACGTAGATCATCCAGGAGGAGTAGCGCTCCTTGAGGTTGTAGAGCACCGCAGGCTCGTGCAGGAAGGTCAGCATGGCCATGTCCTCGATCTTGTCGAACTTGGGCGGGTTCTGCTGCATCACCTGGTCCTCCTTCACTGTCACCGTCTGCAACAGCCCACATGCGGCTCCGCTGTCAGCCCTCCCTCAGCAGGGAAAGGAGCTGAGCAAATCACAGACTATGGTGTTCAAGACAGAAGGACCCAGAATCACAGAGAAGATAGACTGGATTTTGGGAATGAGACGGGCTATTTGGAGGGTGTGGATCCCTCACAAAGGAAGGGAAAATTAGATGGTCCTCAGGTCTGTGTGTGGTGGACCCCAGGGCGCCCCTCTCTGTCTACACCAGGTAGGGGGCATCTCAGGTGCTTCCCACGGCAGCCCTGCCACCCACCTTGCCATTCTCAGTCTCAGCAGTGACTTTGCCACCCTCTCGAGACAAAACCTTGGCCTTGACAAACTCCTCTTTGTCATCAGGCACGAACACGTCCTTCTTGAGGTCAAAAGGCCTGGTCTGGGCTTCCAGCCGCTCCTTCTCTGACTTGCGCAGGAAGGGAGCGGCGGCCCCAAACGCGGACATCTCCGCATCCCCCATGGCTGTGCCTGCAGGAGGAGGAGGAGATGGCTGCCCTGCCCTCAGCCTGCCCTTCCCTCCCCTCCCTGGCTCTCCCCTTCAATGGGAGCCCCAGAGTCTGGCACCAGACTCAGGAGTCCGGAGTGGTCACCACCAACCCTTGCTCCTTGAGTTTATCCCTTAACCTGAGAACAGCCTAGCAAACTGTCAGGGCGGAAGGGAAGGCTAACTTTTGTTCAGCCTGGGGCTCCCTGAGATCAGGGAGGAGTGCCCTGGGCTTCGAATGGTTGCAGGAAGCTATGTCCATCTCTGATCCTTGTGCCTGCCTGGACACCCTCACTAGTCACAGGTGAAGGAGCTCCTGGTTGCCCAGACATTCTCTCCAAGGCAAGAGTTCTATAGCCCAGCTTTGGGACTGTCGTGGCCAGTCTCCCCGGGTCCCTCCACCCTATCTTCAGCTTTCCTTACCTTGGCTTCTTGAATGTGTCTAAGAGAGGAAAGGGGCTCAAGCCTGCAGGGAAACCTGAAGAAAGGGAAGGCTGTGTCAGGGCCGCCTCCCCGCTGCTCCCTGGCCCTGCCCCTTGCTGGAAAACAGGGGTGAAGTGGTGGTCAGCTTCTCTTGTCCTGTCCTCTCTCTTGTTTTCCAAACACCAATCCTTTTTTCCTGAGCACTAGTTCTAAGAATTTTCTCCTATCGACTCAACTCTGAGCCCTAGTTCTCCTCCCTCCTGGGAGATGGTTCTGTCCTCGCCTATCTAGTGAAACTTGCCTTCCTTGAGCTATCTGATGTACAGTTAATGGCCACATTTGCTCAGTGCCTTACAGCCTACAAAGCACTTTATGTACAGTCTCTTACCCCGTTCTACAAAAGAGGAAATCAAGGTTAAGGGGCTTGCTTATCCAAGAACACATAACAGTAAGTGCTGGAGCCATGACCGAACCCACGTCTCATGACTCCAAAGCTAGTTTTCTTCCATCCTGTTCCCATTTGATTGTCAGTCTCGGGGGTCATTCTCAGAGAGGGAACTCTGTGGGCATCCCCTTGTAGACACACCCATCACACAGCTGAAACCTCTCCGGATGTCCTCCGGTGATCACGCTTGCCTGCTGCTCACGCACATGCCTCCCACAGAGGCGCCCCCTTCCTATACCCTGGCACACACAGCCCTCCCAGGGGGCTGCTATGCCTGGGCAACAGAGACGCCTGTTAAAGATACGCCCCACATAAACAGGCTCCCGGTGCTGCACATGCCGAGTACACAGACTTGAAATAACCACACCACGTGCCCATGAGCTCCCTTTGAGGGATGCACACACACTGTGGCAGCCATGACTCCTGGATGCACACACAAGCACCCCCACATGTGTGGACATGAGTAATCACACACTGCAGACCTCACAGAACTCATTCTTAAGCATACATACTTCCTGCATAATAGTTCTCTGCCATCATCTTCCCCTTGCTCCAAATGGACCTGCTTGTTCTCAGGCATGATCATAAACACACATCTCCCACTTGATATTTCTGTGTTTCAGGCAATGAAGTACATACCCTCCCTCACCCATGCAGCCCGTGCATGCTGTACACACACACGCGCACACACACACACACACACACACACACACACACACACACACCTCCCATGCATTCTGGTCCCATGTGCTCAGATACAGGCATTCCCCTGGAACACGAGTCCCCGCTCCTGGGCCACATACATACATGTTTAGACCTGCACATGTGTGCTCAATGACCAGACCTGGTACTTTGCACGAAGCCCTGCATGAAGCTTGCTGTTCCTAGAGGAGCCCCTTCCTAAACCTGGGGCCCACTTATCCCAAAGGAAGGCCTCCAGCTCCGTGCTCCTACCTGAGAGCAGCAAGGAAAGACAGAGCGCAGAAGAGAGCTGTGGAGCCCAACCTGGTCAGGGGCTGTATATATGGGGCAGCAGGCGCCCCCACCCCCACCTGCACCCAGTCCCTAGACAGATTTAGAAAGCACTGTTGTCACTGGAAGCATTTCCCCCAGCCTCCCCCCTTTCTCAAACAGTGCTCCCCTCCCCCCTCCTGCAGGAAACAATTGGAAGTGGTCGTCATTGTCATGGCATGGAGTATGCAGGGTCTGAGTTCCAGAGGGCGGGGATGGCTCAAAGTGCAGCCAAAATATCTCCCAGGGCAGGCCTTACATTCCACAGTTGCAGGAGAAGGAACTGACCACGACCGACCACCGTGACCTCAGACGGGCAAGGCCTTGGCCCGACCCCAGGGCTCCCTGGCTTCTGACACTGCTGCCCCTTGGGCCCCCTACCTCTGGGCTGGCCTGGCCACACTTGTACAGTGTCCTTTCTGTCCCTGGCCTGGGTCCTGCACCTCACAGTGAAAGGGGAGGGGGCCAAGTGTCAGCAGCAGAGGGGTAGGGCAGAGTTGGGGGCATGGCCCCTGGGTGGGGGCAGGATGGGGGTGGCTGGAAGGAGGTTTCCCAGCCAGGTGGCAAGAACAACAACCAGGGAGCTTACAGATGGGCACTCTGGCTCAGGCACTGATTTCCCTGGAGCAGCCTGGCATCACGGTGAGGTCACTGAGCTGCAGAGCCGGGCACGCTGTTAGTAATAAGTCCAGGTCCTTCATTTTATGGGGAGAATAAGTGCCTTCTTTAAGGTCATGCAGCTAGTCAGAGCAGCATGATTCAAGAGGGGAAGCCCAGCAGATGGGGAGTGGAGCCCAGTGTGTGGAGGGAGGCCTGGGAGGGAGGGCGGGCGGCCCAACGAAACAAGAACCCACTGTGTGCAGAGGGCAGGCCCGGTCTGCCTGCTGCTCACGGTTTGCAGCCCTTTGCCTGACTCGTTTTCCTAGCTCTGCCCACAGGTACCAAATGCTCCACACACTTTTGGAGCCATAGATAACACAGCTGCTGGGAGCTAGAAGGAGACCCTTCACCAACACAGCTGTTGTCTGGCCCACCCACACTCCTGTTCTGGGGGGCAGTCTCTGGTAAGACTGGTGTTCTGGCAAGTGGGGCAGAGGGACAGGAAAAAGCTCCCCCTTTCCTGCAGGCCTTAGGGGCAGCCACAGAGGAGGGGTGAAAGGGGGCTGGGGCTCCGCTGAGCACACAACTAGTGGAGGCCAAGCTTTTCCAGCCACAGGGTGCTCGAGCTTCACTCGCTCTTCTGTGTCTAGGCAACCACTGAATGGTTTGGTTTGAAACCGCCCCCCCTTCCCTAGTGCAGCTCTTCAGCGCATGCGGATTAATCCACCTGATTAGCCTTCAGCTTGGAGGGACAGCGACAGGCCTGGGGGATGGGGGACAGAGCGGGTATATTTTGAAGGTGGGTGGGCACAGCAGGGGAGGGCGACTGTAGCTGGGGCCTCAGTGGGGCTGTTGGTAACCAAGGCCAGTTGGAGGGCATGGAACAGCTGTCAGGGGAGGGCACAGGCAGGTGGGGCTAGACTATGAAGCTGTGTGCGGCCGCAGCTCTGCAGTGCTGAGGTGCACAGCTGCTAACACACCTGGCAGAACAAACACTGGGAGATCAGACCAGGCCCTGCCAGGTGCTGAGGAATTAGGCCCAGTGGTAGGGACCTCAGGGTTTGGCAATAAAGAGCAAAATCTCTCTTCATCCACCCCTTCCAGCTTTCCAAGTTCAAAGCTGCCACCCCTCCCTGATTTGCCAGGGCTCAGGCAATTGAGAGGCACAAAGGATGCTGGGATGGAGCTGAGCCACTTCAAAGTCAGGGTCTTCAGTGTCCGGGGGCCAGCCTCCTTGCTGTGCAGCTGGGAAGACTTCTCTGCATTTAGTAAATCATTTACACTTTGTTTCCTTCTTCTGGGCTTGGGGGCCCCTCGCCTGTTGGTGTTCAGTATTACTGACCTCCACACCCTTGGCGGAAGAGAGCTCTCCTGCCTGCCTTTGGGCTCTGCCTCCTGTCTCCTCAGTGTGGAGATGGGTTGGAGGGTCTCATGTCCTTAAAGATCCCCACTTGTTTCCAGCCTCTCCAGAACTCGCTCTTGGCCCCATAATGATTCCCTCCCTTCTACTCACTCCTGTCTGAAGACTGAGCAGCTTTGTGGATGCCTTCATTCAACAAGTATTTACTGAGTGCCTACTATGTGCCAGGCATTGTTCTAGTCAATAGGGATCTAAGAGAGACCCCTCCTCTGGGCGGCTCTCTTCAACTGTTTGTAGAAGTGAAAGCCAGACCTGAGCTTATAGCCAGTTGCTCTGTGCACACGCACATTCCTGGTGGGGGGACGAGGGGCCTGGGGCCCCACCGTGCAGCAGTGGGCGGGTTCAGGGCTGACTGTACTACAGAGTGAGAGCAGACAAGGGAGAGCAGAGCAAAATGCTATAAATAAAGAGGGGCTGGAAGGAGGGCAGCTTCCCCAAGGTAGACCAAATAAGGGCTGGAGTGGAAGGAAGGTGATCTGCCTCCACTGCCCTCTCCTCCCTCCCCAGCATTGTGCCTGGTTTGTCTGGGCTCTGTCAGCACCCCGATCGAGTGTCAGGCCCAAACAGGGGCCATCTGCTGTGAACATGCCAGCAGGAGTCCAGAGGGAAAGTTGCTAAAATTACTACCAGTAATGGAGGGAGGAGGGGGCATGAGGGGGTAAGTTAGAGGACACCTCAGAGTGGAAAAAGAGAAATCAGAAAGGAGCCCCCAAACCCAAAGGGAAGCAGAAGGAGGGCAAAAGGAGGCAGGGTTTTGGGCCCAAGAAGAGGAACGAGTCCCCATTTTGTGCACACGGGAAAAGGGACCCACCTGGGAGTGGGTCCAAGCACTCCTATCCTCCTGCACCTGAATCCCTGACCTTGGCGGGACCCCTACCCCAGCTCCACTCAGCAAGGGATTAGGGCCTGAGCTTTGTGCTTGTCTCGGGTTTCCCTTTACAAACAGCTGCTCCTTCTTGTCATTCTTTTGTCTTCCTGCTGACTCCAAAATCTTTTGTGCCCCTCTGCACCCTGCCCCCACTCCCTACTCCAGAGTGTCTGCTTTCCGATAGACAGTGGACAGCTGGCAAGAGGAGTGGGGAGGCAGTAGGGGCTGGGGCTGGGACAGTTTAGGTCGGGGTGTTTGGGAAAGTAGTCTTGCCTTCAGGAAGTGTTTGGAGGGGCACGACTCTGCAAAGGGAGGCTTTGGGAGTGCAACCAGCCTGGATCCGGGGCTGGAGGCCTCTGAAGGCGTGCAAGGGGCAGCCTGGTGAGCTTTGGGGTCAGTCACAAAGATCCACTTTGGAACTCAGCCCTTCCATTTTCCAGCTATGTGATTGATGCCTGTCAGGAAACTGCTCAGAGTCAGTTTTTGTCATCATGTGGAGATAATCACATTTACCTTTTAGGCTAATTAAGACCATTAGAGTTTGCACAGTTTAAAGACCCAACACAGCCCCAGACACATAGTAGATAGACCCTTTTATTGCCACCTGTAGTGGCAGCTTTTACTGTCAGGAACACAGGTCCAGCCGCAGGTGGGAAGGCTGGCTGCCGTGGGTTCTTTGCTGCATATCTCCCTCAGCCCCACTAGATCAGCTTGGTGCAAGGGACAGTCCAGGCCAGGGTAGGTCAGAGATCCAGCCCCACTGTGGTCTGCTCTGCTCAGATCGTGGCTGCCCTCTGGAACAACCTGACCAGGAGGCCAAGTTGCTGTCCTAGGCTCAGTCCAGCTCCAGGCCAGCCCTGAGGCTGGAGAGGCACCCATGGGCTCACCCTCCTGACAGGCCAATGTGCAGAACCGAGGCCAACCAGGAGTTAACCCAGCGAGGTGGTAACACTGGCCAAGGACATCTAATGGGAGCAGAGGCCCCAAGGGAGGGCCTACTTGGCCGCTGGGGATGACTTATCAGCTAGATTTTTGTATGTGTCCTGGCTAAAGAGCTTAGGGATCCTGGGTGGAGCTTTCTGGTGGCACTAGGATGGCCCTAGGGTCTGGGGTTTGGGTTGTGGAGGGAGAGGCAGATTAAACTGAGGCCCTCAGAGATGAGGCTGACCCAGTTTCCTTCAACAGTCCCAATCATCTCTGGACTAGAGCCAGACTTAGGACATAGAGGGCTAGAAACCCCTGGAAGGAGAATGGCCAGGGTATTGTGATGCAAAATAATTGGGAAAACTGAAAACCAGCACCCTAGGATTGCCTACTGTACACTTTGGTGCCTAGACCTAGAGCCCTGCACACTGCTTTCTCTATGTTGGGCCCCATCTAGGGACCCAGCATAGGCCCTGCACCTCCCCGAGGACCTCTGCTCTTGTCGCAGGCGTCCCTCGGCATATTCTGTAGCTGCCAGGCCTGGATCAGCCCAGGATCTGGAGAGACCATGGGATTCAGTAGGAATGAATTGCTCAGTGAGCAGCCAAGAGGCGAACGATCAGCTACCCCCTTCCCAAGGGGAGAAGGGATTCTGCACTTCATTCCTTTTGTCAGGGGCCCCACTTCCTTCAATAGGACTCCCTGGGACCACTACCTGTCTCCCCACCTCTACTGCTGCCCATCAAAAATGCAGGTGAGCGCACACATGCACACATGCCTATACACACATACACTGTGTGTGTTCACATACAGCTCTGCCCAAACGCCCATAGCAAGGTCTGAGCTGGCTTCTGCAGCCAGTCTCAAGACAGAGCATTGGTGTTTGATTAACTTGCCAGGAATGCCTCCCTTGCAGCTTCCAGCCTATCTCATCCTTCTTTTCACCCCTAGCTGGGTCCCAGTCAGTCACTTAATCAGATACCTTGCGGAGCCTGCTGCATGCCCAGCTCTGCGGGGGTCACAGGAGGATTACATGGCCTCTGACTCACAGGCATTCCCCTCCGCTCGGTAAGCCACTGGTAACACACTGGAAACCAAGGGAGATGCGGTCCTGATCTTGAACACCCCAGGGCAGAGAAGCTCTTGTTCAGTGTGAAGTGGGACAGTCAAAGGTTTCTAGGTGGGAACCTGAAACTGGGGCTTGAAGGGAGGTCAGGCTTTGAGAAACACTGGGAATGGGGATGTGGTCTAGGTGGTGACTGGAGGTATGGCGGGGGAACGGTATGGCGAGGTAGTAAGGACTCAGAGGGCATATGCCTGGCTGGACTATGGGGGCATGTGGATTTCAGGCGGGGCCACATTGCAGAAGAGGGGAAGTCACTGTGTGTGGAGTGCCTATCTGTGCCAGGCACCATGCACCACGTTTTATATATGTTATCTCACATTTGCCTGCCAATTAAATTGCTTTTCATGGTTAAGCAACAAGGTTCAGAGAGGCTAAGATATTTGCTCGACATCATGCAGCAAGTGTGGCTCTGGGATTCAAACCCTGGTCTGTCTTGCACCCACATACTTTTTACTGACCCTGCCAGGTTTCCCAGACCAGCAAAATGGACGATATCCTGGGAGCATTGAAGAATGACTACAGCTCTGGATCAATGACAGTCATGGTGCCATCATGAGAGCAGAGTTAGAGGGCCCTAGCGAGGGTATTATTGGGCACTTTGAGGGAGAAGAGGCTGGAGGAAGGGAGGCCCAAAAGGAGAGCAGCATAGCAATCAAAGTCAGGAGGAGACTGGGGCAGGCCTGAAGAGGAAAGGGCAAGGCTAGAAGGAATTCAAAGGAAGAAATAAAATGCTTTGCTGAAAGACTGGACACGGGAAAGGAGAGAGTCTCATGACTGCGTGCTGCTGGCAAGGATGGTGGTAGCGGCAAATGGGAAGAGGCTCAGGTGGGCAGGAGGAGACACCAAGTGTTTGGTTTAGGGGAGTTGGAGGGAACGGGAGGGCATCTGACAGAAACCGTTGTGCATCCCTGTTGGAAGTGGGGTTTATGGGACTGGTGGGCAGGGCTGGTGAAGGAGACCGCCTGCCTTGGGGGACAGTGGAGGAAGCTGTGAGGTTGGAGAGAAGAGGAAAAGCCCCAGGAGATAACAACAGGACAATGATGGGAGAAGGAAGACAAGCCCACAGAGAAGGGAGAAGGTGACTGACAAGAGCCAAGGAAGCACGAGGAAAGAGCAGTTTCCTAGAAGCCAGAAGTGTTCCAAGAGGAGCAGGTGGCCATAGTGTCAGATGCCAAAGAAAAGCTGAGTGTCAGGGAGAGAGGAACTTGAGTGATCTTGGAGCAAGCTCCTTCTGCAGATCTGGGCAGAGCCAAGCTGCAGTGAGTTTACTGAGAAAAGGCTGTGTGGACAGGAAGTGGAGGCAGCGGGTGTGAACCATGCATGTGAGGAGTCTGGCAGTGAAGTGAGAGACGAGACAGTGGCTAGAAGGGGAAGAGGGCCAACTAACATGGGGTGTTTAGATTTTAAGGTTGGCAATCCCGAACTTGTGAAGAGTGCAGGACAAAAGCTGCCCTTGTTTTGTCCCCCATTCCCTTTGACATTTTTTTGGTTATTTTCTTATTCCCATCTCTTTCTGGGAGGCTGAGGGGTAGTTTGGGAATAGTTGGAGAGTTGAGGTGCCCACCACTGTTAAGGTGGGCTCACAAACAGGAGACTCAGTTGTCTCCCTCGCCTCTAGACACATGTAGGGAGCTTGGAGCAGAGCACAGGGAAGCCCTGTTCTCATCCCTTGGCCCTACTGACTGGCCTGAGAAAGGCCTTGGCCTCCTGCATTCCACGGTACAGGACAAAGTAGGGCTGGAGGGCAGAGAAGACCCCTAGAGGGTGATCTGGAAGCCATGACTCAGCTTCTCTTTGCTTATGCCTCAGTCTTGTTACTTTTCTTGGAAAGACGGTGTTCCTGCTGTGATAGGGCAGGGGCCTCCACCTGCCGCCAGGTGTTACCTGGCTGCGGCATTCCTGCTAGTGTCTCAGAGCAGGGCTCTTGCTGGTGTCCCCAGAGGGCAGAAGGTAGAGGCTGACTGTTCTCTGGTGCCCCTGGGCTGCAGTGCCACATGGCATTCCTGCTGCCGGGGATGCAAGTCCACAGTTTAGAGCAGGACTTTAATTCCAGTCCATTGCTGTCCATGTCCCCAAATTCTACAAAAATATTAGAAACTGATTAAGAACATCAAGAGATACACACATTATGCAGGCCCTTACAACCATGGAGGAGGTGGGCCTGATCTGAAACAGAAGAGCCAGGGGAACCAGCTGCAGTTTTCTTCCAAGGGCCTGACACCTGAAGGGACCAGAGCTGGGGACTTAGCTTCCCTACCTTGTAACAAGGAAAGAAGGGCCTTTATCAAAGGGCTTTGGGTTTACTAGATGAAATGAGCCTGGATCATTCTGAGCAGAAGTGGGAAGAAAGGGAGATAGTGAGGTGGATGGTTCGTTGAGGATAGGGAAGAGGCAGGGAGGGTCCTTGGGGAGCTGCGAGAGGGGCAAGTCAGATGGTCCGGAACAGTAGTAGGGGTGGGGCTGGCCGAGCAGAGGTTCAGCTGTGGAGTGAATAGGCCAAGACTGCAGAAAAGAGTGGCAGAGCATGTAGCTATGTGCCTGTGTGTCATAGGGGAGGTGACCTTGCCCCAAGGGCAAAGACTCATGGCTCTGAGAAGTCGGGGCAGGGGGCACAGGTTTCAGCCCAGCCTCCCGTGCCTGGGCCCCTTATCACTGAGATTAGCCTTGGCTGCCAAGAGCAGCTCCATGGGGGTGGTGCAAAACAAAGCAAAAGGCCCTTTTGTGGTCTCGGTCCCTAAAAATAGCCGTGGCTGGGCTCAGGGAGGCGTCTCCAATGGCTGGCATGTCCTGGGTCTTGTTCTCAGAGGAGCCTCTATGCCTGCCATCCAGCGGTGATGATTTTTCACTGTTAGGGGAGGGGAGATTGTCAGCCCTCCTCCACCTTTGTTACCAGTCCTTGCCCAGCTCGGCTTTGAGGGAGGGTACAGCAATGGGAAAGAGGAAGGAGTGGGCAAGAAACTGGTCTAAATGTGTTAGGAAAGGGGAGAAAAAGGCCACCAGCCTGGAAAACAAATCTGGTGCCTGAAGCTGAAGGCAGTGAGGAACCTGGGAGGAAAGGCGGTGAGGCAGCGGGGCCAGGAGGGAGACAGACATTGGGAAGACGGCTAGCTCAGAGGACTGGTGATGGGTGTGCAAGGAAGCCAGTCAAGGCAGAGAGAAGCAGGCAAAGCAGATGCAGGAGGCAGGACCCTGGGGAAAAAGGAGATGAGGAATTACGATGGGGCGTACTGGAGGTGAGGGAGGGAATGGATAGGGGTTAACAGAGAAGAGCAGCTGGGAAGAGAAGAGGAAACAGTGGTATAGCAGATGGTGAGCACACCTAGAGGCAGGGCAGAGGAGGGGGTGGTGCTGCTCTTGGAAAAGCTGGGGAAAAGGTTCTCCAGCAAGCGCCATTCCTGTGAGATAACAATGCAATTTAAATCCCTCCCTAATCTCCCCTCCTATTATTAGCCCTACGTTCTCTCAGAGAAGAGGCCACAGGTCCCCGGGCTCTGTCCTTTCCCCCATGCCCTTGGCTAGAATTAGACAGACGTGCCTGCATGGTTATCTGCTAACCATGGTCCTTCTGGCTACTGGCAATGTCCCTGGAGAAGAGTGTGGAGAGGTGGTGGGAAGGCGATGGGAAGGTCACTGAACACACTCTGTGGACAAGGCAGCACCTAGATACCAAGAGGGATAAAGAGGCAGATCAGAGGCTCTTTGTCCTCAAAGAGTTTTCAGATCAACGAACATGTAGCCAACGTGATCACACAGGTCCTGAGTTAACATGCAAATCACCAAAAAACTAAGACCATAAATACAGGAATGCAGAAGTGCTGTCACTGAAGGCAGAGCTCTGAGGGAAGAGGGCAGATAGGCAAGGTTTCTAAAGAAGTTAAGCTGAAGGGGAAATCCTGAAAGAGTGGGTCTTCAGCGACCACATCCACAGCCACTGGCCACTGCTGTGGGCATCCTGGGGGAAGTAAGGGAGACAAAGGCTTCCATATTGACCTTTCTGGCCCAGCCTCTGGGGAACAAACTTGTCATAACTTAAACAAGGAGTAGCACCTCCAAGGTTCTATAAGCAGACTGGTATTTGCTGCTATTTACTTGAAACTGCTGTTTCTTTGTTGTCCAATATGTTCTTTGTATGTTTCCCCCTGTCTTCCCTTTTGGCTTTAGTCTCCCCAAATATGGTTCAATATTTTGATATTTTAAATGGCCAAAAGTTATATATATTTTTAACTCTCAACTCTGACAACTCTAAATTAAACACAGACATGATGAATGATGTACCAAAGAGGGGTGAGCAGCTGCTGTTCTCTGTTCCTAGGAAGGCTCCGATCACCCCTGCAGGATGAGAGACATAGATGAGATTCCCTGGATCTTATTCAAGGTGAGAGTGGAAGGAGACCCTCCTTTTTTCTTTCTTTGTCTTCCTCCCTCCCTTCCTTTCCTTCCTTCCTTCCTTTCTCTCCTTTCCTTATTTCCTTCCTTCCTTCCTTCTTTTTTTTTGTCTTTTCTTTTCTGTTTCTCAAATCTTATTCTCCTTCCTTCCTCCCCTCCTCCTCCTTTCCTTCATCCCAAATTACAAAAGTAATGCTCATGGGGTAGGGCATTTGACTGCAGAAGTAATGTTCATTACTTTAAAAATTCAAACAAATCTTCTATAAGGAAAAATAAGTGAAGCCCCTTCCACTATTACAGTCCCATTCTATAAAGGTAACCACAGTAAATGGCTGGAAGTGTTTCCATCCCGACCCTTTTATGGATATGTATAAAATACACACTGGGATTTTTTTTTTTTACTGGGATATATAAAAATGAAATGTGTGTAGTCATTGGGGACTCCTCAAGTCACAGATCAGTCTAGGGGCCCCTTGTCGAGTGACTTGCATTTGGATGATCACCAGAGTCTCCAGAGGCTAAACAGTAATGAGTTTTTGAAAATGAATTTTAAAATGAATCAAAGAAGCTAAAGAAGGATAGCATCCTATAAGAGGATGCTAACAAATATCCCCTTTCTGCCTCAGCTCTTTCTTGCCCCTGGATATCCTCCTCTTGGGCAGAGAGAAGAAACTCTGCTTGGGGGCAGAAGTGACAGTAGGCACATGGTAGGCTCTTGGGTCATGGGGAATTATCCTAATATAGTAAAGGCTATTATCTGGCTGTTTGTGAAAATGACTTTTTTTTCACAACAGTAACATTGATATAACAATGTCTGATCATTTCTTTTGCAAGGCCAATTCTGCAATATCACATTTTTCATGTTTAGAAATTTACTTGTGTTTCTGTTTTGAGCTCTGTAACATACCCTTTAGGTTAGAGTTGTACCTGTCCTTTGCTGTGGAGGTCCTTAAGTGGCCTTTAGCCAAAGTCAATCAGAAGTTCTGACCAAGATCCGAATATAGTTGATGATCCTGATGCAGCCCTTGTGCCGACAGCTGGTGCAGCAGGGATGGCTGGACTCCCAATGCAAAAGCATAAGCCCACACCCTGTTCCCTGCTCTCTTCTTGCTCTGTGCTGCTCCTATGGCCCCCCCACACCCTTCTGCAGACCCTAGACAGAGTCAATACTAGCACCTCTGGTTTCTGCCACTTCCCATAGACCCACCCTATGCCCTGTCAAACCAAAGGGAATGAGTCAGGGAATGAGCCCTGTCCAGTCAAAGGGCAGAAAAAAGGAAAGAAAAGGTAAGACAATTGTGGATCTTGACAGAGCAAGGTCAACAGGCTAAGGGCCTGAAATACGGACGCGTCCTGGGAGCCTGTCAAACAAGGAGTAGGCATGTGGAGGACCAATGTGGGAAGAAGGCCTGAAAGAAAGAGAAAGGAAATGGAAATGGAGGGTGCAGGGAAGGGAATGTACAGCCCCCAATGACATGGGTGAACCCTTAGGAAGGCCTATCCTCTCTGGACAGGGCCAGTGCTCCTGAGGATGAGGGTATAAAGGGAGGCCTGGCTCCAAGCCCCGCACCCTTTTTCTCCTCTCCTATGCCTGTCACGCCCATGAGGTCAGTCCTGCCCCTGGTCTGGCCCCATTTCAGGCTCCAGGCGGGAGGGATAGAGCAAGCTCTTGCTCACACTGGAAGTCTCAGCATCAGGTCATCCTTGCTGCTGTTCCATAGCTCTAGAAACTCAGCCTCTATCTTGTTCCTAAGACTTGGGCCCCACCCTGTGCCCCTGTCTGGTAACTGAGCCCTGGGCTTGTTCCCTCTGCCAGAGGCCCTGTTTTGGTAACCCTCTTAGTTTTTCTGGCCCCCATCTACTTCATAGGGATTAGATTTTCCCTTGGGCCTCAGACTGGAAGCTGGTGGCCCTGTTTCCTGCTAAAGGAAGGGGACACCATATCTTAATAGCTAGAGTGTAGGTTTTTAAGTCAAATAGAGAAGAGGTACCAGGTGCTATGATGGAAGAAGTCATGGAACATAAAACAAGGACAACTATCTGGACAGGGGATCAGGGAAGGCTCTCTGGAGGAAAGGACTTTTAAGACAAGAGTTGAAAGATGAGCTGGACTAAGTCATGAAAAGAAGAAGCTCAGCAAAGAGACCTGCATGTAAGGCCTGAGAGGAATTGAAATGAATTCACTGTGGCTAAAATATGGGAGTAGGAGAAATACAGCAAGAGAAGAGCCTGGGAGGCAGGTGAGAGCTGGTCATGAAGGGCCTTATGAACCAAACTAAGGGGATTTGGACTTTAACTTACAGACACAGAGCAGCCATTAATATGTTTTAAGAACGGGAAGAAATACAATCTAATTTTACAGAATAGTTGTATAACTAGTCATTCTTGGGATACCTGACATTTAGTTTTTGATTCACTTGTACAGATTTTAGATTTGAGGTCACACGTAGGAAATGAAGAGAACTGTGAAGAGAAGCTGGAGATTAGATATAAAAAAGGGAAAACCGTTTGGGAGAAAGGCACCCAACAACATATCTATTACTCTGTAGATTCCATCTTCAAAACATCCTGCTTCCTCCCTTCTTTTCCATTCTCTCTTTAAAATTGCGAGGTAAGGAAGGGGGATTAAAGATGGCAGCATGAGAGGTGAGACAGAGGTTTCCTCCTAAAACTGCATATAATATGAAAATATGATTAATACAACTACTCCTGAAAGAGCATCAAGAAAAAGGACTGCGCCAGACTGCATACACCTGGAGAAAAGAGCAGACCTCACAGAACAGGGTAATGTACAAAAGCTGTGGCCCGGCGGGACCCAAGCCCTTCCCCCACCCCAGCTCACCCGCGGGAGGAAGAGAAACAGAGCAGGGAGGGAGTGGAGGCCTGGGACTGCTGAATACCTAACTCCGGAGATCTGATCTGGGAGCACAAACCTACATTTCATGGTGCTTGCATGGTACTCTTGCGAATAGGGGGTTGAAAAGCTAAGACAGGCAGAATTCCTGGAGAGACTGAGATTCCAGCCACTTGTGGAAAGCAGGGATCCATATCTGGCTGTTCTGGGACAAAAAAAGGGGGGAAGTCTGAGAGACTTCTTAACAAGGAAGCCCTTAGCAAGAGGGCTGCTAAAGGGGCAAGGATTGCACAGAGCTTACTGCTCAGAAGAAAGGACAGGTAGACAAAATTGTCCAGGTGCACTCTGCCCAGCAGGTTGGGGGCTTTCACGATCTTCAGGTACTGCAGCTCCCTGGCTGGCTACACAGCTCCAAGGATTCCCTCCGTGATACGTAGCCTATGCACCTTTCTCCCGGCCAGCCCCACCTGGCTCGCAAACCGGCAAACCCTACCCTGGCGTTAGACCAGCCAGAGGGAAGATCTGCCTACAGCAACAACAAATGCAAAGCATAGAGGCTTATACCTGTGTGCTCGGCCCACTGGTTCAGGCAGTGGGCACAGGCATAGCACTCGGGAAGCAGTAAACAGCTCTTTCTTCCCCCTAGGCACCAATACCACTCCCCTATGACCCCCGACATTGCTTCAGGGGCTGAGCAGCTCCAGAGAGTAGAGCTTCTGGGCACTAGAGGGCGCCATATACAAATATGAAATGCCAAAGGAACCTGGTTCAAAGTAAAATTATTAATACAACTCCTGAGAAAGATTTAAATGGCATCGACCTCATGAATCTTCCTGAAAGGGAGTTCAAAATAAAAATCATTAACATGCTCATGGAGGTATGGAAAGATATTCATGAACCCACGAATGAATTCTGGTCAGAGATCCAATCGTTCAAGAACACAATGTAGCATATTAAAAGAAGATTAGATATGGTGGAGGAGACGATAAATGAAATAGAAACTAGAGAAGAGGAATACAAAGAAGCTGAGGCACAGAGAGAAAAAAGGATCTCTAAGAATGAAAGAATATTGAGAGAACTGTGTGACCAATCCAAACGGAACAATATTCACATTATAAGGGTACCAGAAGAAGAAGAGAGAGAAAAAGGGATAGAAAGTGTCTCTGAGGAGGTAATTGCTGAAAACTTCCCCAATCTGGGGAAGGAGATAGTCTCTCAGGCCATCGAGATGCACAGATCTCCCAACACAAGGGACCCAAGGAAGACAACACCAAGACATATAGTAATTAAAATGGCAAAGATCAAGGATAAGGACAGACTATTAAAAGCAGCCAGAGATAGAAATAAAATCACATACAAAGGGAAGCCTATCACGCTATCATCAGACTTCTCAGCACAAACTTTACAGGCCAGCAGGGAGTGGCATGATGTATTTAATGCAATGAAGCAGAAGGGCCTCCAACCAAGATTACTCTACCCAGCAAGATTATCATTTAAATTTGAAGGAGGGATTAAACAATTCCCAGATAAGCAAAAACTGAGAGAACTTACCTCCCACAAACCATCTCTACAGTGTATTTTGGAGGGACTGCTATAGATGGAAGTGTTCCTAAGGTTTAACAGCTGTCACCAGAGGTAATAAAACCACAGTAAAGAAAGTAGAACAGCTAATTACTAAGCAAATGCAAAATTAAATTAACTATCCCCAAAGTCAAACAAGGGATAGACAAAGAGTACAGAATATGATACCTAATATATAAAGAATGGAGGAGGAAGAAAAAGGAGGAGAAAAAAAAAGAGAGAACTTTTAGATTGTGTTTGTAATAGCATATTAAGTGAGTTAAGTTGGACTCTTAGATAGTAAGGAAGTTAACCTTGAACCTTTGGTAGCCACGAATCTAAAGCCTGCAATGGCAATAAGTACATACCTATCAATAATCACCCTAAATGTAAATGGACTGAATGCACCAATCAAAAGACATAGTCACTGAATGGATAAAAAAGCAAGACCCATCTATATACTGCCTACAAGAGACTCACTTTAAACCCAAAGACATACACTGACTGAAAGTGAAGGGATGGAAAAATATATTTCATGCAACTAATAGGGAGAAAAAAACAGGAGTTGCAGTACTTATATCAGACAAAATAGACTTCAAAACCAAGAAAGTCACAAAAGACAAAGAAGGACGTTACACAGTGATAAAAGGGTCAATCCAACAAGAAAATATAACCATTATAAATATCTATGTGCCCAACACAGGAGCACCTACATGTATGAAACACATACTAACAGAATTAAAAGGGGAAATATAATGCAATGCATTCATTCTAGGAGACTTAAACATACCACTCACTCTGAAGGACAGATCAACCAGACAGAAAATAAGTAAGGAGACAGAAGCACTGAACAACACATTAGAACAGATGGACCTAACAGACATCTACAGAACTCTACACCCAAAGCAGCAGAATTCACATTCTTCTCAAGTGCACATGGAACATTTTCAAGAATCGATCATATACTAGGACACAAAAAGAGCCTCGGTAAATTAAAAAAGATTGAAATTGTACCAACCAGTTTTTCAGACCACAAAGGTATGAAACTAGAAATAAATTATGCAAAGAAAATGAAAAAGCCCGCAAACACATGGAGGCTTCACAACATGCTCCAAAATAACCAATGGATCAATGACCAAATAAAAACAAAGATCAAGCAAATGACAACAATAATTCAACACCGCAAAATTTGTGGGATGCAGAGAAGGCCGTGCTAAGAGGAAAGTATACTGCAGTACAGGCCTACCTCAGGAAAGAAGAACAATCCCATATGAGCAGTCTAAACTCACAATTAACAAAACTAGAAAAGGAAGAACAAATGAGGCCCAAAGTCAGTAGAAGGAGGGACATAATAAAGATTAGAGCAGAAATAAATAAAATCAAGAAGAACAAAACAATAGAGAGAATCAATGAAAGCAAGAGCTGGTTTTTTGAGAAAATAAACAAAATAGATAAACCCCTAGCCAGACATATCAAGAAAAAAAGAGAGTCTACTAGCATAAACAGAATCAGAAATGAGAAAGGAAAAATCACTATGGACACCACAGAAATACAAAGAATTATTAGAGAATACTATGAAAAATTATATGGTAACAAACTGGATAACCTAGAAGAAATGGAAAACTTTCTAGAAAAATACAACCTTCCAAGGCTGACCCAGAAAGAAACAGAAAATCTGAACAGACCAATTACCAGCAATGAAATTGAACTGGTAATCAAAAACCTACCTAAGAACAAATACCTGGACCAGATGGCTTCACCGCTGAAATTTATCAAACATTTAGTGAAGACCTAATACCCATTCTCCTTATAGTTTTCCGAAGAGTAGAAGAAGAGGGAATATTTCTAAACTCATTCTATGATGCCAGCATCACTCTAATACCAAAACCAGGCAAAGACACCACAAAAAAGAAAATTACAGGCCAATATCCCTGATGAATAGAGATGCAAAAATACTCAACAAAATATTAGCAAACCGAATTAAAAAATACATCAAAAGGATCATCCATCATGATCAAGTAGGATTTATTCCAGGGATCCAAGGATGGCTCAACGTTCGAAAATCCATCAACATCATCCACCACATCAACAAAAAGAAGGACGAAAACCACATGATCATCTCCATAGATGCTGAAAAAGCATTTAACAAAATTTAACATTCATTCATGATAAAAACTCTCAACAAAATGGGTATAGAGGGCAAGTACCTCAACATAATACAGGACATATATGACAAACCCACAGCCAGCATTACACTTAACAGCGAGAAACTGAAAGCTTTTCCTTTAAGATCGGGAACAAGACAAGGATGCCCACTCTCCTCACTTCTATTCAACATGGTACTGGAGGTCCTAGCCATGGCAATCAGACAACACAAAGTAATAAAAGGCATCCAGATTGGTAAGGAACAAGTTAAACTGTTCCTGTTTGGAGATGACATGATATTGTACATAAAAAACTCTATAAAGAATCCACTCCAAAACTACTAGATCTAATATCTGAATTCAGCAAAGTTGCGGGATACAAAATTAATACACAGAAATCTGTGGCATTACTATACACTAACAATGAACTAGCAGAGAGAGAAATCAGGAAAAGAATTCCATTCAAAGTTGCATGAAAAAGAATAAAATACCTAGGAATAAACCTAACCAAGGAAGTGAAAGACCTATACTCTGAAAACTACAAGACACTCATGAGAGAAATTAAAGAAGATACCAATAAATGGAAACACATCCGTGCTCATGGATAGGAAGAATTAATATTGTCAAAATGGCTATCCTGCCTAAAGCAATCTACAGATTCAATGCAATTCCTATCAAAATACCAACAGCATTCTTCAACGAACTAGAGAAAATCATTCTAAAATTCATATGGAACCACTAAAGACCCTGAATAGCCAAAGCAATCCTGAGAAGGAAGAATAAAGCTGGGGGAATTATGCTCCCCAACTTCAAGGTCTACTCCAAAGCCTTAGTAATCAAGACAATTTGGTACTGGCACAAGAACAGACCCATAGACCAATGGAACAGACTAGAGAGCCCTGATATAAACCCAAGCATATATGGTCAATTAATATATGATAAAGGAGCCATGGACATACAATGGGGAAATGACAGCCTCTTCAACAGCTGGTGTTGGCAAAATTGGACAGCTACATGCAAGAGAATGAAAGTGGATTATTGTTTAACCCCATACACAAAAATAAACTCGAAATGGATCAAAGACCTGAATGTAAGTCATGAAACCATAAAACTCCTAGAAGACAACATAGGCAAATATCTCCTGAATATAAGCATGAGCAACTTCTTCCTGAACGCATCTCCTCAAGCAAGGGAAACAAAAGCAAAAATGAACACATGGGACTACATCAAACTAAAAAGTTTCTGTATGGCAAAGGACACCATCAACAGAACAAACAGGCATCCTACAGTACGGGAGAATATATTTCTAAATGTCATATCAAACAAGGGGTTAACATCCAAAATATATAAAGAACTTACGTGCCTCAACACCCAAAAAGTAAATAACCCGATTAAAAAATGGGCAGAGGATATGGAGAGACAGTTCTCCAAAGAAGAAATTCAGATGGCCAATAGATACATGAAAAGATGCTCCACATCCCTAATCATCAGGGGAATGCAAATTAAAACCACAATGAGATATCACCTCACACCAGTAAGGATGGCCACCATCCAAAAGACTAAGTACAAGTGCTGGCGAGGATGCGGAGAAAGGGGAACCCTCCTACATGGCTGGTCAGAATGTAAGGTAGTTCAACTATTGTGGAAAGTAATATGGAGGTTCCTCAAAAAACTAAAAATAGAAATACCATTTGACCTGAGAATCCCACTCCTTGGAATTTACCCAAAGAATACAACTTCTCAGATTCAAAAAGACATATGCACCCCTATGTTTACTACAGCACTATTTACAATAGCCAAGATATGGAAGCAATGTAAGTGTCCATCAGTAGATGAGTGGATAAAGAAAAGGTGGTACATATACACAATGGAATACTATTCAGCCATAAGAAAGAAACAAATCCTACCATTTGCAACAACATGGATGGAGCTGGAGGATATTATGCTCAGTGAAATAAGCCAGGGAGAGAAAGAGAAGTGCCAAATGATTTCCCTCATTTGTGGAGTATAACAATGAAGCAAAACTGAAGAACAAAATAGCAGCAGACTCACAGACTCCAAGAAGTGACTAGTGGTTACCAAAGGGGAGGGGAGAAGGGGACTGAGGGGTAGTATGTTTAGTACACATGGTGTGGGGGGTCACGGGTAAGACAGTGTAGCACAGAGAAGGCAAACAGTGAATCTGTGGCATCTTACTACCTTGAAGGACAGTGACGGCATTGGGGTATGGGTGGGGACTTGATAATATGGGTAAATGTAGTAAGCACATTGTTTTTTCATGTGAAACGTTCATAAGAGTGTATATCAATAATACCTTAATAAAATTTTTTTTGAAAATTGCTAGGTTAGTCCCTTTTGCATGCCTGCATAATTGCAATAGCACCATAACTAGTCTTGCAGCTGTTCATTTCACCTAGTGGCTGGCAGACTCAGTTTTGTAAAGTACCACTGCATACATATCTGTCATTCATAGATACTTCCAGGGCTCCATGTGTCTCTTAAAGAAAGCCTGGGATCCTCTAGCTGGCATCTAAAGACACTTCATAAGCTGGCCACAGATTGTCCCATCTCATCCTTCACAACCTCCCACGTCCAGGTCTGACTGACTCCAGCTCTCACAACAGGAGCTATGGTATAGATAAAGACTCGATTTGTCCTAGTAGAGTTTTTTCATTTCTTGTAGTTAAGTATCTCTCTATTTACAGCCAGTGTTAGTGTTAACTCAGTTTGTTTCTGAACAGTTAGAAAGGATTCATCATCTGTTAATGGTTTTGTGAGAATTGAAGTAAATGAGCTTTCTGTATATGAAAAAAAGTGGCTTTTCTACTAAAGTATCTTCCAATTCAACAGGGCTGCTCCTGGAACACAAAAAGAAATAAACAAAATTTTGTTGAAACTCTCCAAGTACAAAAATGATAACCCAAGATCTCCTTCCTTATCACATTAACCATTCTTACTTCTCCACTTCTTTCCAAGGTTGGGGGACGGTGTGTATGTGTCTGCATTATATGTATCTTTTTATACGGCTGCTATGTGTACATATTATGTATATAGACTTGTGATTTACCAATGAGCATTCCATATTTTGCCAATCCTAGATTTTACCACTTTTATAACTGCAGATATTCCATTAACATCTGTAAAATGGGGATAATATTGCCAACTTTACAGGTTTGCTGTGAGAATGAAATAAATTCCATTTATGTGAATGTCTCAAAAAGGAAAATCTATAAAGGCAGAAAGTAGTGGCTGCCTACTGCTGGGAATGGAAATGGTGATAAATTGCACATGGGCATAAGGGATTCTTTTGGGATGATGGAATGTTCTAAACTGAACTGTGGTGATGGTTGCACAACTGTAAATTTTCTTTAAAAAATCACTGAATTGTACACTTAAAACAGGTGAATTTTATTGTATATAAATTATACATAAATAAAGCTCTTTAAGGAAAACTAAACCAGTGTAAAACACTTTTCGATAAAACACAGTTTTACTTTTTTGGTAGGATTATGTTTTCCTTTAAATTAACCTAAGATACTGAGATACATGTTGTTTCCAGTATTATACATAAGCATATCAAAGTTTGGTGTCAAAAGATTGATTTGTTCCAATGCTTTTTTCTCATACTGATGAAACAGTGCAATGTGTTTATTTGAATATTTAATGCTGATAGCACAACTTATAGTTATATACATGTAAATCACAAGTGTAATTAAATGGAAATATTTATTATTTTAGTTATAATGTAAATTACTTTTCTAGTTGAAAAACAAGTATCGACTTTTTTAGTTTAAAGTAAAGGCATATTACTGATGTAGAATCTAGTGAGTTCACTTCTTCACAACCTATAAAGAGCTTACAAGTTGCCTCTCCTGTCCTCACAAGAAAAAAGTGGACCTAAAATCAACAAATTTTCTTAGATCCATCAGAGAATTGAGGTCACATGACAAACCACCACCCTGAAAACTGAAGAGATGGGTGAAGACCATACAAATTAGCTTACCTGGAGCAGGAGCTGCTGGAGCCAATAACTGATAGGAACACTTAAATAGTAACTTTGATGAACTTCTGGAGGCTGAGTGTGCACTAGCTTGAGAATTTAAAAACTCCTGGGAGCCCAGTCAAAGGGGAGCTCTGACACTTTCATGAGCTTTACTACCAGAAGCCCTATGGTAAAGAATGGAGAAAAATTCCCTTATGTTTGGCCACAAGAAAGTAATGTAACACTTCTGAAATAAGCCCAGAGCTCTCTCCATAATTAGAGCATATTTAGCAAAGGAAAAGCCTTCACCAAAGCCATATGCGACTTGGGCGAAGGAAAGTTACCAACTCCAGATCCCTCCAGCCTTCTTATTCCACACAAAGGATAACAAAACAAAACTGAGAAGCACTCACAAAAGTCACAGTGCAGGGGCACAGGCTCACTAAAATACTGAGACCTAATCACAGGATGACAGAGTGCTTCCTCTCTCCCCACACCTTACCATCCAACAATAGCGCTTCTTGGCTTTTTCTCATGTGGGTTGTTTGTCTCAGAGACTTATAAATTTATAAAGAAATACTTTCAGTTTGTGCCCCTCACAATCAAACTCATGGCGTAGGAGAATTCCTGCTAGATATGAAAAACTTAGTTTCTGTCAAAATAAAGTGTGTGCTGCCATGTTATGTAAAAACCTGAATGTATTGGAATTTTAAAACAAGAGACTGATGTTTCCCTTATTGATTTATGTCTTGCCAGTGGGTTTCAGCCCCGAACAAGTTCACTATGGATTCAATGAGACTGAAAAATGACAATGGAAAGTTCTTGGGGTGGAAGCGTTTGTACACAACTTTATTCCGACGGTGGCAGGTCAATCACTAGAATCCTGTCCACTCAGAGCGAGTCTGCATGCAGCAAGCTGGTCTCTGCCTCTGGGCCTCTCTGCCCTGGCAGCCGTCTCAGTCTCTGTCCCGGGTTCTGCCACCATTCCAGTCTCTGCTCTCCTGCAGCTGTGCCATCGTGTCGCCCAGAGCACTGGGTAGAGCTCTTAATAGAGAGTCAATAGCAATGCATTGCACACATGTGTGTACTGAGGTAGCTGACCAGGGCCAGGTAAGAATCCTGGCCATAGGAAACTTCACTTTATCCACAATTTATTCCACCATATGACACATATTTAAGATATTTGTATTCAGTTTTTGAAGTAGACTCTAAGAAAAATGTCATGGATATAGTTGTTAAAAATTGCTCAGGACATTCCAACTCAGTCTATGAGGTCAGTATTACCCTGATACCAAAACTAGACAAAGACATCAGAGGAAAAGAAAAACATGGAGCAGTATCTCTTATGAATCCTCAACAAATACTAGCAAACTGAACCATAAAAGAAGGATAAGATGCCACAACCAAGGTGGATTTATCCCAGGAATGCAAGGCTGGCTTATCATCTTAAAAATCAATTAATGTGACAGTTTGCTGTTGTAAGTTCTATATATGCATTTTGAGTTCTTTGTAGGAAAAGTGTTATTAAAAAAAGCGATAATTTAAAACAAGAAAAAAATCAATTAATGTAAATTATTGTTTCAACAGAATCAAGGACAAAAATCACACTATCACAGAAAAAGTATTTGACAAAATCCAACACCCTTTCATGATGAAAAACACTCAAACAATAGAAGGACTAGAAGGGAACTTCCACAGCTCAATTTTAAAACTTATTACAAAGTTACAGTAATCAGTATAGTATGGTACCAGTATAAGGACAGACTTACAGATCATTGGAATAGAATTAAGAGTCTAGAAATAAGCTTGTGTGTTTATGGCCAATTGATTTTCAAAAGGGTGCCAAGACAATTCAATGGAGAAAGAATAGTTTTTCCCACAAATGGTGCAGGGACAATAAGATATTAACATGCAAAAGATGAAGGTGGACCCCTACCTCATACCACACCCCAAAAATTAACTCAACATGGATCAAAGACCTAAATGTAAGAACTAAACTCTTGGTAGAAAGCATAAGCATTGATCTTGTATTAGGCAATGGTTTCTTAGATGTGACACCTAAAGCACAATCAACCAAAGAAAAATTAGATAAATTGGACTTCATCAAAATTAAAAACTTTTGTGCTTCAAATGATATATATCAAGCAAGTTAAAAGACAACTCACAGAATGGGAGAGAACATTTGCAAATCATATTCCTGATAAAGGACAATCCAGAATATGTAAATAACTCTTACAACAATAATAAAAAGGCAAATAAACCAATTTTAAAATGGGAAAATGATCTGAATAGATATTTTTTCAAAGAAGATGTACAAATGACCCATAAGCACTTGAAAAGATGTTCAATATCATTAGCCATTAGGGAAATGCAAATCAAAATCACAATGAGATACTACTTCGTATTCATTAGGATGGCTATAATTAAGAAGACAGATTATAATAACTGTTGACAAGAAGGTGGAGAAATTGGAATACTCACTCGTTGGTGGAAATGTAAAAGGGTGCATCCTCTTGGGAAAACAGTTCCTCAAATGTTAAACATAAGTTACCATATGACCCAGCAAATTCACTTCCAGGTATAATCCCAAAAGCAATGAAAACAAAAACTTGTATACAGGTGTTCATAGCAGCAGTATTCCTAGTACCCAAAAAGTGGAAACAACCCAAATGTCCGTCAACTGATGAATATATAAATGAAAGTTGGTATGTCCATACAATGCCTGGCCTGAAGCAGCAAACCAATGTTAAAGAGGCATGAGGACTGGGCACCCCTGCTTTCTACTTCCTGAGCTCAGCAAAAGATTTAGAAACCACTATTTTCCACCCTGGTTAGCGACCTACAGGGGTTATACCTTCCTTAATTCCGGAAGACAGCTGCAAATCAGGAGATCTGATTTCTAGTACTAAGTTGGCTTGTATTTGTGGGACAAATTCGAGACCACTTGCCCCTGCAGTGCTTACTTCCTAAGGTAGATGAAGTTCATAAGGAACAGTTGATACCCGTGCAACCTGACCAGCCTGTGAGAAGCAGGGGTGAGCTAACATAATTTACAGAGGAAAGGTGAGGCAGGGCATAATGAAATATGCACAGGTGGCATTTGAAACAAGTTCTGCTGCAGACCTGTGCGACTGGGGGCAAGTCACTAAATCTGAACTGGCTTTCTCATTTGTACAACGTACTCCCTTTCGTGTTGTCCCCCAGGTGGGAGGACCAAGGAGTTCTGGGACGACACTTGAGGGTCTTTCGGCAGCGTGCCCGGGTGGGTGCGTACAATGAGGGCTAGGATCGGTTGTCCGGTTCTGCACGTTGGCCCTGGGCTTCTCTGGGCCTCTTATTTACAGATGAAAAAAAGCTCCGAGACCTAGTGGCTTCTCCACGGCCACACAGGAGTACTGTCACAAAATGGACCCAAGGGCCGTGGGACCTGTGATGCGTCTCGTGCGTCCGTGCCCAGCGCAGGAGTGGCAGCCGGCAACGGCGGCTTCGCCACTTGGTCACTTCGCGGCGAAGCCGAGGCCCGCCACCTAGCGGCCTGTTCCAGCCACGCCAGGCAAGCACTGTGGGAACGAGTCGGGCTACTGCGGCATCTAGGAGTCAGTCAGTACGCGTTCAGTTCGCGCTGTCCACTCCTTTTTCCATTGGGCCTCTCTAAGTGTCAATCAATAATTTGCCTAGTTTTTATTCGTTTAGTTTCAATCATTCTACGCAATCTACTAATCACGTGCTTCCTTCCAAGCGCATCTTTACGTCATTAATCTTCTAAATCTGACGGATTTAGCCAGTTCTTCTATTCCATTGGCGGGACCCGGCCCCTCCTCTCGGACATCCTGTTGGGGCGGAAGTGAGGGATCCCCTACTCCTCGTGGCTTAGGTTTGCAGGCGGCGGTAGGCTCTGAAATCTCCCAGGACTGCATTAGCTCTCAGAAAGAACAGCCCCGGAAAGGGCGGGCTTTGTGAAGATGGCGGCCCTGGTGAGTGTCGTGTGTTCTCTTCTTCGAATTGCTAATGTGGCAGTTCCTTTTCTTTCAGCGGCTCGAGGCAGATTATTGGCGCGAAGGAAGGGTGGTGCTAAGTAGCTTCAGGGAGACAACCTCCCTGGCGCCGCGGGGCAGAAGCAGCAGGAAGGAGCCGGCGCTGCAGTGAGGTTCCGCTAGTAATCTGGAGGCCTGGCCGGCTGTGAGACGAGGCTGCGCGTGCACCGGACTGGGAAGGCTGGGAATCTGGGGTGTGAAGGAGAGAGGAGGGTTCTCTGCCCGGGACGTCTCTTCTCATAATCCTGAGGAAAGACTGGCTTTTCTTTATTCTTTTCCCTCCTATAGGAGGTGCTGGAGTCAGACCTGACAAGTGCCGTAACACTCCTGAAAAACCTACAGGAACAGGTGAGCAATGTCACTTAGTCATGGATTGGCTCTGACTTTGTGTGCGTCACCTCCAAACGCTGGTAATTTGGGGGAACATATTTGATTGGTACCAAATACCATAAGAGCAAAATGACTTAATGAAAACTTTTCAGGCTAGAATCCAAAGTAATTGATTTCTGCGTCCAGAGCAACACAAAAAACTCCAAAAAGAAGTCGTCTGAATCAATTTACTTTATTCTTACAGCTAAGGAAACCTATGCTGGGAAAGGTTGTGTGATTTGCCCTTTGGGTGCCCGGCTAATAGACATTTATGTAGTTCTATGAATTGCAAGTTCAACCCATACACAGATAAAGGTACAGTTCCCCCATCACCACCGTTCCCATTCTTTTCCCTTCACAAGGTTTGGTAAGATGGTTTCTTTAGCTTTAAGAAGAGTTGGGAAGTTTTTGTACCTTTTGAAGAAGTATCAGAAACCATCTCTCCTATACTTTCCAAGAACTGAAAAGGAGAGAGTACTGTGTTTTGAGCAGTGTTTCAGATTAATTTTTTAGGTGGCATTGTTTAGCTTTTTCCCTGCACAGCTCACAGTGATGACTTGATGCATTCTAGTTAGTTGTTTTATTTGGACTAATTTCAGGTGATGGCTGTAACTGCACAAGTGCAAGCTCTGACAAAAAAAGTTCACGCTAGAGCTTATCCTACGGAGAAGGTAAGACATATTTGAAGAGTAAGCATCCCCTGACTCAGTGTTCTCAACAGCTCTTTTATCATAGATACATCAGGTGCCTTCTATGTCCTAAGTGCTGGAGCTTCAAAGGTGAATAAGGGCCAGTTTCTGTGCAGAGGTCCAGTGAAGACAGCTTAAAGCAATGTCATAATTAGTAGCAGTCACATTGCAGAGCCATGATGAGTGCAGTGCAAGCTGAAGAGGGAGATTAAATATTTGCGGGAGGAACAGAGAAAATCAGGGAAGGTTTCTCACAGGAGGTGCCAGGATTATAAGGAATAAACAGGAATCAGAGAGACCGAAAGGAACATCATGCACAAAGGCACATAGACCTGAACACATGGTGATGTTCTGGGAAAGGAGGCAGGTCATCTGGTGTGGTTGGATGTACATTGAGTATGTGTTTGGGGTAGAAAATAAGACTGGAAAAGTAGTCACTCTCATCCAAAATATATAAAGAGCTCACACACCTCAACAAACAAAAAGCAAATAATCCAATTAAAAAATGGGCAAAGGATCTGAACAGACACTTCTCCAAAGAAGAAATTCAGATGGCCAACAGGCACATGAAAAGATGCTCCACATCGCTAATCATCAGAGAAATGCAAATTAAAACCACAATGAGATATCACCTCACACCAGTGAGGATGGCCAACATCCAAAAGACAAACAACAACAAATGTTGGCAAAGATGTGGAGAAAGGGGAACCCTCCTACACTGCTGGTGGGAATGTAAACTAGTTCAACCATTGTGGAAAACAATATGGAGGTCCCTCAAAAAACTAAAAAGAGAAATACCATTTGACCCAGGAATCCCACTCCTTGGAATTTACCCTAAGAATACAACTTCTCAGATTCAAAAAGACATAATGCACCCCTATGTTTATTGCAGCACTTTTTACAATAGCCAAAATATGGAAGCAACCTAAGTGTCCATCAGTAGATGAATGGATAAAGAAGATGTGGTATATATACACAATGGAATACTATTCAGCCATAAGAAAAAAACAAATCCAGACATTTGCAACAACATGGATGGAGCTAGAGGGTATTAGCTCAGGGAAATAAGCCAGGCGGAAAAAGACAAGTATCAAATGATTTCACTCATCTGTGGAGTATAAGAACAAAGAGAAAACAGCAGCATACTCACAGAACCCAAAAATGGACTAACAGTTACCAAATGGAAAGGGACTGGGGAGGATGGGTGGGAAGGAAGGGATAAGGGGGAAAAGGGGGCATTATGATTATCACACATAATGGGGGGGGCATGGGGAAGGCGGTGTAACACAGAAAAGACAAGTAGTGATTCTATAGCATCTTACTACACTGATGGACAGTAACTGTAATGGGGTATATGGTGGGTACTTGATAATGGGGGGAGTCTAGTAACCATAATGTTGCTCATGTAATTGTACATTAATGATACAAAAAAAAAAGTAGTCACTCTGTGAAGAGCCTTGTAGGCCAACTGAGAAGTTAACTGTTGTATATCATCTAATCTAAGATGCTGTTAATTGGAGACATACTACTTATTTTATATACTAAGAAAAAAAGGCTGTCTTAATCTGTGATACAATACTAAGGTACCATTGGTTAAAATATGCAACCTGATTTCAAAGATGTTAAAATATAAAAATGATGTGCTTCTTAAAGTTGAAATAATGGTAGTTTTCAAATTAAGGTCTTAGAGAACCTTTTCAGGGCTCATTGAGTATGGGGCTGATAAGGAAAGGCTTGGATCCCTTATACCTGCTTAACTGGAAACCTCTGATGTTACCTTTTTTATATTGAGTTTTTGTCCTGAGGTGTTATTTAAGCAAAATGTTCCATAGGTCAACAAAAGTATGAAAATCACTGTTGTAGGTCAGTAAGAAACAGTGAAGGATTTTTAAACATGGGATTTACAGCAGATTTGTGCTTTAGAAAGATAGCTAATAGAATTTTTAATATAGTCTTTTGCCATTCATCATCATTCAGTTTTGTTCTTGTCTATTTTTATTTTTTCTGAGTTTTCTAATCTTTGCTTTTCCTTTCTTCTGTCTTTCTCTCATATGTCTGTAACCCATTTTTAAGTTAACAATGCCTACATGTGTCAGAAGAGCCTACTCCTCAAATTATTGTCTTTCTTTATTCTGGGTACCATGCTTTGATCCATTTGAATGCCTTTTTGAGATGGGCTGCTAGCATCTGTATATGTGTGTGTATATATGTGTGGGTGTGTATCACTGTATATTTGTTTATTCATTGAGCAGATACTTATTAACTTATTTTTCAGGACCAAAGACTCTTACGAGGACGAGGTACTTGACAGGTTCAAAGTGCTTGTGTGTTATCTTAGTTGAGCCTCATAATTACTCTTTGGTACAGGAAGGAAATACTGTACATAGTACAGATGAGACTGGGGTCATAAGGTTAAGTGAACTTACCTAGTATTTGACTTCCAAGTACCTATTTCAGAACTTAATTTGTCTGGCTTTAAATCTTTTACTCATTCTCCTATACCTCTTCAGTGCTCATCCCAAAAGGTTAGCTTATTGGTTTAAAGATAACCCAGGACTTATATTTTGGAGTCAGACTGAGTCTGAATCCTAACTGTAACCTTAGGCAGAATATTTAACCTCTCTGAAATAGATCTTCCCAGGGCTGTGGACTTTTTCCATTTAATTTTTTGCAGTCACAGCAGCTCTTTTCATTTTAATAACTATAACAAGTCTGCTCACACTTCTATGAAAAGAATAAACTTATATAACTTTTGCTTGATTTTCTGCCCATAAATATAATATTTTTTTATTACGGTATTATTGATATACACTCTTATGAAGGTTTCACATGAAAAAACAATGTGGTTACTACATTTACCCATATTATCAA
Organism: Smutsia gigantea; assembly: GCA_032199065.1. Lineage (NCBI taxonomy): Eukaryota > Metazoa > Chordata > Mammalia > Pholidota > Manidae > Smutsia > Smutsia gigantea. Next base: position 5,543 of record JAVSCE010010660.1, on the reverse strand, counting down.
GTCCCCACACATACCCCAATTCAGTCACTGTCCATCAGTGTAGTAAGATGCCACAGATTCACCGTTTGCCTTCTCTCTGCTACACTGTTTTCCCTGTGATTCCCCACACCATGTGTACTGAACATAGTACCCCACAATCCCCTTGCCCCTCCCTCCCCACCCACCCTTCCACACTCCTCCCCTTTGGTAACCACTAGTTCCTTCTTGGAGTCTCTGAGTCTGCTACTATTTTGTTCCTTCAGTTTTGCTTCGTTGTTATACTTGACAAATGAGGGAAATCATTTGGCACTTGTCTTTCTCCACCTGGCTTATTTCACTGAGCATAATATCCTCCAGCTCCATCCATGTTGTTGCAAATGGCAGGATTTGTTTCCTTCTTATGGCTGAATAATATTCCATTGTGTATATATACCACATCTTCTTTATCCATTCATCTACTGATGGACACTTAGGTTGCTTCCATATCTTGGCTATTGTAAAAAGTGCTGCAGTTAACATAGGGGTGCATATGTCTTTTTGAATCTGAGAAGTTGTATTCTTTGGGTAAATTCCAAGGAGTGGGATTCCCGGGTCAAATGGTATTTGTATTTTTAGTTTTTTGAGGGACCTCCATATTACTTTCCACAATAGTTGAACTAGTTTACATTCCCACCAGCAGTGTAGGAGGGTTCCCCTTTCTCTGCATCCTCGCCAGCATTTGTTGTTCTTAGTCTTTTGGATGGTGGCCATCCTTACTGGTGTGAGGTGATATCTCATTGTGGTTTTAATTTGCATTCCCCTGATGATTAGTGATGTGGAGCATCTTTTCATGTGTCTGTTGGCCATCTGAATTTCTTCTTTGGAGAACTGTCTCTTCATATCCTCTGCCCATTTTTTAATCAGGTTATTTACTTTTTGGGTGTTGAGGCGTGTAAGTTCTTTATATATTTTGGATGTTAACCCCTTGTTGGATTTGTCATTTACAAATATATTCTCCCAAACCGTAGGATGCCTTTTTGTTCTGTTGATGATGTCCTTTGCCATACAGAAACTTTTTAGTTCGATGTAGTCCCATGAGTTCATTTTTGCTTTTGTTTCCCTTGCTTGAGGAGATGCGTTCAGGAAGAAGTCGCTCATTCTTATTTTCAGGAGATTTTTGCCTATCTTGTCTTCTAAGAGTTTTATGGTTTTATGACTTACATTCAGGTCCTTGATCCATTTCGAGTTTACTTTTGTGTATGGGGTTAAACAATAATCCAGTTGCATTCTCTTGCATGTAACTGTCCAGTTTTGTCAACAACAGCTGTTGAAGAGGCTGTCATTTCCCCATTGTATGTCCTTGGCTCCTTTATCATATTAATTGACCATGTATGGTTGGGTTTATATCAGGGCTCTCTAGTCTGTTCCATTGGTCTATGGGTCTGTTCTTGTGCCAGTACCAAATTGTCTTGAGTACTGTGCTTTGTTGTAAGCTTGAAGTTGGGGAGCATAATTCCCCCAGCTTTATTCTTCCTTCTCAGGATTGCTTTGGCTATTTGGGGTCTTTTGTGTGGTTCCATATGAGTTTTATTTTATTTATTATTATTATTTTTTTAATTTATTTTGGTATCATTAATCTACAATTACATGTGCAATATTATGGTTATTAAACTACCCCCTTTATCAGGTCCCCCCCACCAACCCCATTACAGTCACTGTCCATCAGCAGAGTAAGATGCTATAGAATCACTACTTGTCCTCTGAGTTGTACAGCCCTCCCTGTGCCCCCCCAATATTACATCTGCTAATTGTAATGCCCCTTTTTCCCCCTTATCCCTCCCTTCCCACTCATCTTCCCCGGTCCCTTTCCCTTTGGTAACTATTAGTCCGTTCTTGGGTTCTGTGAGTCTGCTGCTGTTTTGTTCATTCAGTTTTTTTCTTTGTTCTTATACTCCACATATGAGTGAAATCATTTGATATTTGTCTTTTTCGACTTGGCTTATTTCACTGAGCATAATACCCTCTAGCTCCATCCATGTTGTTGCAAATGGTAGGATTTGTTTTCTTCTTATGGCTGAATAATATTCCATTGTGTATATGTACCACATCTTCTTTATCCATTCATCTACTGATGGACACTTAGGTTGCTTCCATTTCTTGGCTATTGTAAATAGTGCTGCAATAAACATAGGGGTGCATCTGTCCTTTTCAAATTGGGCTGCAGCATTCTTAGGGTAAATTCCTAGGAGTGGAATTCCTGGGTCAAATGGTATTTCTATTTTGAGTTTTTTGAGGAACCTCCATACTGCTTTCCACAATGGTTGAACTAATTTGCAGTCCCACCAGCAGTGTAGGAGGGTTCCCTTTTCTCCACATCCTCGCCAACATTTGTTGTTGTTTGTGTTTTGGATGTTGGCCATCCTCACTGGTGTGAGGTGATATCTCATAGTGGTTTTAATCTGCATTTCTCTGATGATTAGCGATGTGGAGCATCCTTTCATGTGCCTGTTGGCCATCTGAATTTCTTCTTTGGAGAAGTGTCTATTCATGTCCTCTGCCCATTTCTTAATTGGATTATTTGCTTTTTGTTTGTTAAGGTGCATGAGTTCTTTATATATTTTGGATGTCAACCCTTATCAGATACGTCATTTATGAATATATTCTCCCATACTGTAGGATGTCTTTTTGTTCTACTGATGGTGTCCTTTGCTGTACAGAAGCTTTTCAGCTTGATATAGTCCCACTTGTTCATTTTTGCTTTTGTTTCCCTTGCCCTGGGGAGATATGTTCATGAAGAAGTTGCTCATGTTTATGTCCAAGAGATTTTTGCCTATGTTTTTTTCTAAGAGTTTTATGGTTTCATGACTTACGTTCAGGTCTTTGATCCCCCTTGAGTTTACCTTTGTGTATGGGGTTAGACAGTAGTCCAGTTTCATTCTCTTACATGTAACTGTCCAGTTTTTCCAACACCAGCTGCTGAAGAAGCTGTCATCTCCCCATTGTATATTCAAGACTTCTTTATCAAATATTAATTGACTGTATATGTTTGGGGTAATGTTTGGATTTTCTATTCTGTTCCACTGGTCTGTGGGTCTGTTTTTGTGCCAATACCAAATTGTCTTGATTACTGTGGCTTTGTAGTAGAGCTTGAAGTCAGGGAGCATAATTCCCCCTGTTTTATTCCTGCTTCTCAGGATTGCTTTGGCTATTCGGGGTCTTTTGTGGTTCCATATGAATTTTAGAATTATTTGTTCCAGTTCATTGAAGAAAGCTGTTGGTATTTTAATAGGGATTGCATTGAATCTGTAGATTGCTTTAGGTAGTATAGCCATTTTGACAATATTTATTCTTCCTAGCCAAGAGCATGGGATGCATTTCCATTTGTTAGTGTCCTCTTTAATTTCTCTTAGGAGTGTCTTGTAGTTTTCAGAGTACAGGTCTTTCACTTCCTTCGTTAGGTTTATTCCTAGGTATTTTATTCTTTTTGATGCAATTGTGAATGGAATTGTTTTTCTGATTTCTCTTTCTGTTAGTTCATCATTAGTGTATAGGAAAGCAACAGATTTCTGGGTGTTAATTTGGTATCTTGCAGCTTTTCTGAATTCAGATATTCTAGTAGTTTTGGAGTGGAGTCTTTAGGGTTTTTTATGTACAATATCGTGTCGTCTGCAAATAGTGACAATTTGACTTCTTCTTTACCAATCTGGATGCCTTGTATTTCTTTGTTTTGTCTGATTGCTGTGGCTAGGACCTCCAGAACTATGTTGAATAAAAGTGGGGAGAGTAGGCATCCTTGTCTTGTTCCCAATCTTGAAGGAAAAGCTTTCAGCTTGCCACTGTTAATTATGATGTTAAGTGTGGGTTTGTCATATATAGCCTTTATGATGTTGAGGTACTTGCCCTCTATATCCATTTTGTTGAGAGTTTTTATCATGAGTGGATGTTGAATCTTGTCAAATGCTTTTTAAGCATCTGTGGAGATGATCATGTGGTTTTTGTCCTTTTTGTTGATGTGGTGGATGATGTTGATGGATTGTCGAATGTTGAACCATCCTTGCATCCCTGGACTAAATCCTACTTGATCATAAAGGGATCCTTTTGATGTATTTTTGAATTTGGTTTGCTAATATTTTGTTGAGTATTTTTGCATCTATGTTCATCAAGGATATTGGTCTGTTACAACACACTTTTAATTTTAGAAAATTTAGAAGATACATAAAAACACAGAGAAGAAAATTAAAAACCACTATAATCACCATTCTGAAATAACCACCAGGATACAATTTTTAGATTTCTCATAAAAGTAATAATATGTTTGATTCCATATTTTCCAAAACACTGTCACAGTGCAAGCACTCCATTTCTTCTTTTTCTTCATCTCAGCCCCCAGGGGTAGCAGTTGTTGATTGTATGTTATCTTCTAGATATTCTTCTGTATGTATAATATGTGTGTATCGTATCCTCCCGGCTCCCCCAGTTGGAATCATATTGTACATACTGTTCCCATAGAAAAGTCTATTTAGAATTAAGTCCATGTTAGTATGTATCATTGTTTTTACCTGTATCGTATAATTCCATTGTATGGGGATAAAATCAGTAATTGTTTTAATTAAATTAATTTGAAATTCATCACTGGATGGAGACATTTTTTATCATCACCCCTGGCCGGGGGGGCATCCATAGACAGAGACGCCGCTGAGCATCCTCCGGGACCCAGGCTGTGCTCCAGCTCACATTACCTGTTTCCAGGTGTTAACAGTGCTAAGGTTGAGAAACTCTGCTGTCGTCTTTTTGGGGAAGACTGTATTGATTTTCTTGCTTTTAGTGTCTTCCATTAATCCTCCAAGCTTTGCTTCTCTTGTGGTAGCATATGCTCTTTTCTCTGTGGCCATTTTAGGTTACAGCCACTTCCTTGAGACAACTCCAAATACCTTATATGGACTGACTGAGAAAAACTTGAACCTGGCAAAAATTATCCTGTGTGCGTTAGGCTCTTCTCCTGATTTTCTATCTAAAACAGAATTTGCATCCTTTACTGTTCTGTTTGACTCAGGGTCTCAGCCTCTTGGAAGTGAAAGACCAGCTGCTGCTCATGTACCTTATGGATCTGAGCCATCTCATCCTGGACAAAGCCTCAGGAGGGTCTCTACAGGGACACGCGGCCGTTTTGAGACTGGTGGAGATTCGCACGGTTTGAAGCATTTGGCCTCTTAGAGTTCTAGGTTTCCAAATCAATTCTAGGACTGTCACAAAATAGCTCTCATCTAAGTGGGTGTTCTTATGTTTAAGTGAGGAAACCAAATGAAAAAAGTATTTTTCTCTTCATTTGTTCTACTTATGTATATTTTAGGTGCTTTATCTGTCAACTTACTGTCAGGACTCTGGTATGTACTTACTGTTGGGAAGGGAATGTAATCCCACTTACATGTCACAGGTTTTGGAAAAGCTTCGTCCATTGGACCAAAAACTGAAGTATCAAATTGATAAACTGGTCAAGACTGCAGTGACAGGCAGCCTCAGTAAGTGGGGGAAGCTCTCAGGTTGTGCGGGGACCATCATAAAGTTCCAGATCTTGTGAAATCTCT